>BJCO01818975.1:0-19577 GCA_018326465.1 Flaveria floridana | reverse complement strand
AGTTGGTATTGACTGCCAAGACACTTTTAGCCCGGTGGTAAAGCCTGCGACTATTCGCACGGTCTTATCCATCGCTCTCCATAATCAGTGGCCCATTAATCAACTTGATGTCAAAAATGCTTTTCTCCATGGCGACCTAGAGGAAACTGTGTATATGCATCAACCGCCGGGTTTCTATGATGCCACAAGACCAAATCATGTTTGCCGCCTACGCAAATCTTTATACGGCCTGAAACAAGCGCCGCGTGCATGGTTTCAACGCTTCTCAAAATTTATTGTTTCACAGGGGTTCAAGGGAAGCGTATGCGACAGCTCATTATTTGTTTTTCGACATGGTTCACACACGGCATATTTGTTATTATATGTCGACGACATTATCTTAACAGCTTCATCAGATGCCTTGCTTCGGACTATCATCGGTCTCTTATCTCGGGAATTCGCAATGACCGATCTGGGGACATTACATCACTTTTTGGGTATCTCGGTGCAACGGAACTCTAAAGGATTATTTCTGTCTCAATCTCAGTATGCCCGAGACATCTTGCACCGTGCGAATATGACCGATTGTAAACCATGCACAACACCGGTTGACACAAATGCTAAATTAAGTGCTGATGATGGACCGTTATTACCCGATGGTTCTCTTTATCGGAGTCTTGCCGGTGCACTTCAATATCTAACCTTCACACGGCCCGACATCTCCTATGCGGTTCAACAAGTCTGTTTGTTCATGCATTCTCCTCGGGAACCACATTTCACATTTTTGAAACGTATTCTCCGGTACATCAAAGGCACGTTGGATCATGGCCTACAGCTCACCGTCTCCTCTCCATCATCATTTGTGGCTTATTCAGATGCTGACTGGGCAGGATGCCCCGACTCTAGGCGCTCTACTTCCGGATATTGCGTCTTTCTCGGCAACAACTTAATTTCATGGTCCTCTAAACGTCAGCCTACGGTCTCCCGTTCAAGCGCAGAAGCTGAGTACCGCGGTGTTGCAAATGCTGTCGCTGAAACAAGTTGGTTACGCAATCTTTTACTGGAGCTTCAGCTCCCCATCACACGTGCTACCATTGTCTATTGCGATAATATATCTGCTGTGTATCTGTCAGACAATCCGGTACAGCATCAACGTACCAAACACATCGAGCTTGATATTCATTTCGTTCGCGAAAAAGTTCAACTTGGTCAAGTTCGAGTGCTTCACGTCCCTGCCTCCTATCAGTATGCCGACATTTTCACAAAAGGTTTATCCAGACAACTCTTCGAGAGCTTCCGTAATAGTTTGACCGTCTGCTCGCACTCCCTGTCCAACTAAGGGGGAGTATTAGTCGGTCATATCTCAGTCAATCTCCATTTAATATTAGTCAATCTCTATTATTGTATTTCCATAAGATGTGTATATATTAGTTAGGAAACTACTCTATCATAGGAGGTTAGTTAGGGATACTTTGTTTATATATTTGTAATTCTCGTAATGTGACATACAAAATACAAAAGATTAACACTTTGCTTTCCAATTAGACAACCTGTTTTTGAATACTTCTATTATTAGGGCCCAATTTTTCACAAGATTCATGTTAGCTCCAACATAGAGGCCAAGGAATGAGAATGGGAATTTTCCAACCTTGCAAGGCATGATCAAAGCCAACGCATTTAGTTCATCATCCGTAGCCCCAACCCCGAACATAGAGCTTTTGTTAAGGATTACCTTAAGACCCGAAATCAGAAATATCCTCTTAGAAGTCGTGCTATATTCTTTACATTTTTTCACCCCACTCACCAATCACCATTACATCATCCGCAAACAGAAGATGCGATATACAAGGGCCATCGTTAGGCATTTTTAAACCATCAAACAACCCCAATTGGAAGCCTTCTTCATGATGCACGACCAAGCCTCCATAGCAATTATGAATAGAAAAGGTGACATGGGGTCACCATGCTTAAGACCCCTCCGACATTCAAATTCACACGAGGGACTGCCATTGATCAGGATGGATGACCGAGAAGATGTGAGAATGGATTGCACCCAAGATCTCCATAATATTAGGAACCCTATTTGTTGAAGCATAAGGTCTAAAAAACCCCATTCAAGCGAATCAAATAATTTAGCAATGTCAAGCTTCAAGAACATACCTTTACCTTTTGTTTTCTTAACCCAAGATATTGCCTCGTTTCCTTTCTTAAGAGTTGCTTTATGCATTTCTCCACAGTTATGGTGTAGGCGATTTGGTTTGCATGTCACTTGATTATTGGTTGCGCCCGAATTCGAATCGTGCATCGCATGTTTTTTTAATGCCTATTTTTATCTCCGGGTACACGTGTCAAAAATGTGTGTTTATTTTGGGATGACGCGTTGTCCTGGTTTATTTTATATATGTTATCTTCCTTCTTCGACATCTTTTTATGTTTTTATATTGAAATTAGGCCTCCTCTCTACATGTATGTCCCTCGGAATTAGATTATTCACAATTACATTTCTCTTTTTGTGTGTGTGCTGTTGTGTTGTCGTTGATTTCTGTTTGACTCCGTGTTCAGTAGTTTGTGTTTATCGGGGTCTGCATGTGTGTTTCTTCAATTAGTTGTATCTTGTTGTTTGTTTGGTTCCTTAGCCGCTGTGCTTAATGTGCCTATTTCATGTTATCGGTCCATATTTTAGATTAGCGGGTCTTCGATTTAGATGTGCTGATTTGTATTAATGGTCATTATTAGAACCTATCGGTGTTACCTTGGTTTATTTCTGCCCATTATGGTTCTTCGTTGTTCAATCAGTGAACGAGATGATGCTTTTCTTCGTGTCTTCGATCATGCGTTCTTGTTCCTGTTCTTTGTTTTAGCAATATGTGTTCGTGCAACAATATGTTCTTTTAAGGATTGGTCATTGCATTTGGCCTTGCAGTTGTTGGAGCCCCAGGATTGAGTAACCAAGTTTCATTATTCTTGTGTGTACCTCCTTCTGTGCTAGAATCGCATAGGTTTTATTAAGATGGTGAACTGATATTTTGTTATTGAAAAGTGTGGTTGTAGATGGATATTAAGTGACATATGGTGTAATTGTTCGCATATTCATAACAAACTGTTATGGTATTTGTATGATTTGGTTGGAGAACTTGAATGGACATTTTCTTTAAGTCTGGATTATATAGAAGCTTTTAGGTTTGTGACATATAAAATATATCCATCCAGTATAGCTATGCAAAAACAAATAATAACTATGTGTATCTATCATATGTGGAGTGGCCAAAAGATTTGACTGTCCCTGTTTCATTGTTGCATGTATGTTTGAGAGTTTAATAGTTCAAGGGGGTAAATTGTAATAGTGAGGTTGTGTAGGGACGAAAGTGTAAATGTGTAACGGTTGAAACAACTTAACTGAACATACGTTAAATGGTTATATACCAATACAATACGAGTAATAAGATAATCGATTGAATTGAGCAAACCTCTCTTTCCTTGTGTTCTTCTCTATCTCTAAAACTCGATCCTATCATTGGTATCAGAGCTGTTCGATCTTTGGATAAGCTTGATAACAATGGCAACAACGAGAAATCAGACTTTGGATCAAAGAATTCAAGAACATGATGCATCCTTGCTTCGATTAGAGACAGCAACTGGAAGAAATCTTACCCAATTGAAAGAAATAAAAGCAGCTGCAGTGAAGAATTTCAATGATATGGATTTGGTAAAACTTCAAATGGCAGAAATTCTGAAGAATTTGCAATCAATTGGAAACAACCATAGTAGTTAGAGCAATCGTGGAGTAGAGATTGCTGAATCTTCCACTAATCGAAGCAACAATAGGTTGACGAAGATTTATTTCCCTAAGTTCAATGGCAAGAATGTAGAGGGATGGTTATGTAGGGTTGAGCATTTCTTTGCAATTGACGAGACTTTGGAGCAATCTAAGGTACGATATGCTGTGATCCACTTAGAAGACATAGCTCTTCTATGGTATCAATCATTTGTAAAATCGCAAGGTGGATCGATCGATGGAATGCTTTGGCGAGAGTATAAAGGTTTCATATCTACTCGATTTGCCTTAGTTCTACGGCAAGATGTGATGGGAGATTTGACAGCTTCACGCCAAACTAGAACCCTACAGGAACTTTGTCAAGCTTTCGATTTAGCTTTGACTAAGGTATCCATTTGTGATGAGTATGCAGTGAGCTTGTTCTTACGAGCTGTTAAACCTAAAATTGGTTATCCTTTATGTTTGTTGCGACCAAAAACCTTCCTGGAAGCTTACATGCTTGCAAGGATTTAAGATGAAACAATGGCGATTACTCTGTCTTCTCAATGGAGTAAGTCAACCAAATCAACTTACATTCCTACTTTTTACCAAGGTAATGAAGCCTTTACCAGAATTCTAACTACACATGGTTCTGTTAATCTTCCTTTATTACCTTCTCCTCCAATCAACGCCCGCCCCTATTCGTAAGTTATCACCAAAGGAGATTGAAGAGAAGAGATTAAAAGAAAAGTGTTTCGGTTGTGTGAAGAAATTCACTCTGGGTCACAAGTGTAAATGGAAGCAACTATTCTTCATCGAAGTGATGGATGTTACAGAGGAAGATGAATTACCTCCATTGGAGCAATTGGAATTGAACTATGATACAACATGTCCACAGATATCTATGCATGCTCTAACAGTGTGTCTTCTTATTCTACCATGCGAGTAAAAGGCTCTATAGGTACAAAACCTTTACACATGCTTATAGATTCGGGTTCAACCCATAATTTCTTGGATTTGAATTTAGCCACTAAGATGCAATGTCCAAGCACAACTTTCGATTCTATGAGTATAAGCATCACAGATGGAAAAACATTGACTTGTAATAAGCTATGTAATAATTTTAATTGGCTTATGCAAGGCAATTAGTTTACCATAGATGTGTTGCTCATACCTATTAGTAGTTACAATACGGTTTTGGGCATCCAATGGTTGCACACATTGGATTATATCGTGTGGAACTTTGAAGACTTAACTATGCAGTTCAAAGTCAGTGAGCATGAATTTGTATTGAAGGGAACAACTGACAATCAGACCACTCTATGTATAATGGAAAAGATGGTTCATTATTTGGAGAAACCGATGATATTAGCTGATGCTTAATTATTTAGTCTACAATCAGTTGGTCATAGTTCTTATCAACATGAAGCTATGGTTTCTAATGGGCAGAGTAATCCTTCCTTGGGTCGTTATTGGAAACTAATGAGGATGCTTTTAATGATCCTATCTTTTAACCTTCGAGTCGACCGTTTGACCATATGATTGCATTGAAGGATGAATCAATTACCATTAATCAGCGAGCCTATCATTATCCTGCGGGTCAGAAAGATGTGCTTGAGCAATTAACTCAAGAGTTACTAGATTCCGGGGTCATTCATAATAGCCTAAGTGCTTTTGCTTCTCTGGTCGTATTGGTTAAAAAGAAGGATGGAAGTTGGTGCTTTTTTATGGATTATAGGAAATTAAATGAAGCTACCATAAAGAAAAGATTTCCCATTCCTCTAACTGAAGAACTACTTGATGAATTGGGTCAAGTTGTAGCCTTTTCGAAGCTTGATCTGCGAGCTTGTTATCACAGGTTCGTATGCATGAATCTGACATTCACAAGACTGGTTTTCGAACTCACCAGGGCTTCTTTGAATTTGTAGTGATGCCATTCAGCCTCACTAATGCACCAGCCACCTTTCAATCCCTCATGAATTCGGTGTTCAAGAATCTAATAAGGAAATGTACATTGGTCTTCTTTGACGATATACTTGTCTACAGTCCTTCAATGGATCAACATTTAATCGATTTCGAGCGAGTTTTGTCATTATTAAGGCAGAACAATTTAGTAGCCAAAAGATCTAAGTGCTTGTTTGCTGGATCTCATGTTGAATATTTGGGTCACATTATATCGCCTGAAGGAGTATCTACAGACCCAACCAAGATAACAACTATTCAACACTGGCCCATTCCTACTAATTTCAAGCAATTACGTGGATTTTTAGGCCTTGCTGTCTACTACAGGCGATTTATCAAGTCGTTTGGGGTAATAGCCAGAAATCTTTTACATAAAGACTCTTTTGAATGGTCTCCGGAGGCCCTACAAGCTTTTGATTCTCTTAAAATCGCCTTAACTACTGCTCCCGTGTTTGTTCTTCCTAATTTTGAGAAGACTTTCATGGTAGAAACAGATGCTTCTTCTAAATGATTGGGTGTTGTTCTTATGCAAGATCATCACCCGATTGCTTTCATTAGTAAAGCTTTATCTACTCGGCAATAAACGCTATCAGTGTATGAAGAAGAGCTGCTAGCCATATTGTTGGGCATCAAACAGTGGCACCACTACCTCATCCCTAAGTGGTTGAAATTCTATAGATCAAGGAGTTTGAAATATTTACTGACCTAAAAGATAACCAATTACCTACAACAAACATGGTTAGTTAAATTGATTGGGTATTCCTATGACATTTCCTATAAACAGGGTGTGGAGAATAAAGTGGCTAATAGGTTACTGTGTGTGCCTAGATTAGCCTTATTTGCTATGCATTTCAATTCGTTCGATCCATTGTTATTAACATAAATTTAAGATTCTTGTCACCTTGATCCTCATTTGGAGACAATGCTTAGCAAGTTACAATAAGGTGAAAGTGTTTCTCATTATACGTATGATGGTCAGCTTTTAAAACGAAAGAATAGATTGTTGATTGGTCAAGATGCACAGCTGTGTATCGATAATATGCATTTAATTCATCCTTTTTCGGTTGGTGGCCATTCAGGGTTCTTACCATCTCTCGAGCGTCTCAAATCTTTCTGCTATTGGCATGGCTGTCCTAAGCAGCTACGTTCCTTTATTCATGCTTGTGCAGTTTGTCAAAGATCTAAATATGAGGCTATAGCTTCCCCAGGTCTCTTACAGCCATTACATGTTCCTCAACATGTTTTCACTGATCTTACCATGGATTTTATTGGTGGGTTACCAAAAAGTGCAGGCAAAGACACCATTTCAGTTGTAGTTGATCGTCTAAGCAAATATGGGCATTTCCTTCCACTTTCACATCCGTTCACTGCAGTTCAAGTAGCTCAACTTTTTCTTAATTCTATGTTCAAGTTACATGGTAATCCTACTTCCATATTGTCAGATCGTGATCCAATTTTCCTCAGTCATTTCTGGAAGGAGTTAATGCGCCTGTAAGGGATTCAATTATCTTTTTCTAATGCTTATCATCCCTAAAGTGATGGGCAAACAGAGGCGTTGAATAGATGCTTAGAATCTTATCTCCGTTGCATGGCTATGGATGCTCCTCATGCCTAGTTGCGCTGGCTATCACTAGCATAATGGTGGTACAATGCTACCTATTATTCTTCTATCAAGATGTCTCCTTTTAAAGCTTTGTATGGTTATCCTCTCCCATTGCATTTACCTTACATTCCGGGTGATACTTCAATTGATGCTGTTGAGCATTTTCACCGAGATCATGAGCGGATGATTCAATCTTTAAACCAGTCTTTAGCATCAGCTTGTAATCGGATGCTACAAATGACTGAGAGGCATCACACTAAACACACTTTCAATGTAGGTGATTGGGTCTATCTGAATTTACAACACCATGTGCACTCTTCATTGCATGCTACGGGGTATTCTAAGTTGGGTCCTCGTTATTTTGGGCCTTTCTTAATTTTGGAGAAAATAGGAATGGTGGCTTATAAGCTTGATTTACCCTCGGATGCACAACTTCATCCGGTATTCCACGTCTCTTTGTTTAAACCGGCTCATGGTGGTCATTCTCTAGTGCTACCATTACCCATCAATCCTCGGTTTATGTTTCAACCCAGGGCTCTCCTTGATCAACGCTTAGCTCGTCATGGGGGTTTGTTTGTTACTCAAGTTTTAGTCTATTGGGTTGGCCTTCCGATTACTGAAGCTTCTTGGGAGTTCTTGGATGACTTTTTTCTTCGTTTTCCCACCTTCAATTCTTGAGGACAAGAATTTTTATAGGGGGAGTTTTGTTGCATGTATGTTTGAGAGTTTATTAGTTCAAGGTGGGAAACTATAATAGTGAGTTTATGTAGGGATGAAAGTGTAAATGTGTAACGGTAGTAACGACATAACCAAACATCCGTTAAGTGTTTATATACCAATACAATACGAGTAATATGATCATCGATTGAATTGAGTAAACCTCTCTTTCTCTGTGTTCTTCTCTATCTCTAAAAATCGATCCTAACCACAACTAAGATCAAAAACATGATTTTTATGCTTTATAAACGTTCAGGAACACCCTTTGCAGTAGGTTTAGAAGATGTTTTTATCAACAATGACATTTGCGTAACAAAGAAGCAAGAAACAACATTGTGCGTTACCATATTCAACTTATTCTCACATTTTTTAGCTAACAAAGCTGATTGGCAATTCTAGACCTGATTATTTCTCTTGTTCCTATTTTTATATTTTTCTGAAACTCCATGAACACGATTAAATAGTGGTTCTGTAACGATTCTGACTCTAGTCCAACAAAGATTAAATAATTTGATGGACGTCGAAGACTCGCCAAAAATAAGAGTTAAAACTCAATCCTTAATACCTTACTAGATAGGGTAAGTCGGGTGTCGAACCACGAGGAGTATTTTAGAAAGTGTAGTTCAAATAATTGAATTAAAATAAAGCAACAATTGTTTTTTTACACTAAGAACGATTAATGCTAATGCTAATAAACAAGTAAGAGAAAACTGTGAATCTTTCAGGTTTCGGGTTCAAAGCAACTGTGTTAATCAAGTTTCGTTTGGTAACCATATAGACATGATTTGTTTGTTTGATAAATAATTATGATAAATGAGGACAATTTACTTTGACTATAAAACAATGAAAGGTTCATCACTCAGCTACCAACTACAAATTATCCAATCAAACCTTTCTCTAAGAAATCCTAATTGCTAGAAATCTCAGGAACTGAAAGACAAAGAGAATGATTGCAAATAACATGTAACCGATTACAACCGTTCAACCAAACATCGCAACAAGCATATAATGCTTAGATTGCGTATCCAAACATGAAAGAAACTAAACCAAATCATCCACTTACAAGAACCCTAGCCCCGAAAGAAATCACTAGAAATTAGCTGCTCATGATTGCGAGAAGATCTTCAAATCTGATGTAGAATGCCATCAGGGATGATGAATTGATGATTGACGGGCTTCCAACGATGAAAAACTTATCAAAACTGAGTCTTGGGTTGCCTCTAAGTCGCCCAAGTCGAATGGGGTGAAGATACCTCTCTAAACCTAAAAATTTGAATAAAAGGAAAAAAATCCCGTTTGACCCTACCGTAGCCTACGACACTGCCGTAGCCTACGGCACTGCCGTAGCCTACGATAGCCTCAATTTTTAGCCAACCCTTTTCTCAACTTTCTATCCATTTTGACTTGGAATCTCTTCGTATAAACTCTTCAAATCACTTGTTTAACCCGAAAAACACATTTTACACATAGTCACACTATTCCAAGTGGTTAACATATATAAACATGTAATCTTTAACATTTAATAGCATAAATTGTTATTACGCAACACACTCATCACATCCCCACACTTATCCTTTTCTTGTCCTCAAGCAAACCGCTCATGACACTACATCTTTTGTTAACAAACACGATCTTGTCGATCTTAACTAATGTTAGTCCAGGTCCAAAGTCAAACCTGACTTAATCACATAACTAAATACATATCACTTTGAAAACAATGTTTTATCAATTTTGAATCATGGTTCTATCTACCCGGACCTAATAATCCTTAAAGTGCTCCCTATGCATGCCAACACACCCCTCACAATTGACACTCCACTCAGTTTAATTTCTTAACTAGTGAGATGCACTAGTATTTTTCTGCAACACTCAGACCAAAAATGTAACACAATTGCCATAAGCTTGCCTAAAAATCATAACTCCACCACTTGATTTAAGTAATGCATAAATCATAAGGTCTTTAAATGGTTGCAATGTGAGGCTATGATTTGGGCGCGGAAGGAGAATAAGGAAAATTAGCAAAATGAAGTAGTGAACTCCAATTAGATATACTACATTACTAGCAATGCAAGAGTAACTATTCAAATTCTCGGGTAAAGGTGACCATAATTCTACTTATCATCAAAAATAAAACTATTTATAAATTTGGGTAGCTTTGACCCATTGTGGTGCTGATTTTTCTTTCTTTTCTCTTGTTTTTTGCAAGGTAAAAACTCTAGCACACTATTAGCAACATTTATTGGATTTCACTACGTGGGTAAAGAAAATAGAACTGGGTCTAATAGGCTTAATGAGTTTTAACATGTGGGTTAACAAAGAATAGGTTGGGGCTCAACATGGCATCTAGGGGAAGATTGCAAAGGTAGAGATTGAAAACACAAACAAAGAGGGCATAACATCAAGTGGGTTAATCCTAATGCCTTAATCACTTTTGTGCAATAACTCAGTTTGTGATCTCAAAATGCACGTACTGAGACTAGGCAAGTTTTAGAATCATAAACATTCTTGGTAATACACACATAAAAAGATATCGGGCAACCAATTCTAATAATGTTCTAATGCTCATACATAGTCTCAATCCTCACGGGAAACGGTGTGGTAGCAGGTTACAGACGTGAGAGCATGCATAAAAAAATCTACCATCCAGCTTACCCCACTTTGATTTCACCAATTAACTCAAAGAAAATTTATTTACTTTTTTTCTATTTCTCATATTTCCCACATCCCCACACTTGAGAGACATTGTCCTCAATGTATAGGTTTGTAGCTCAAATTTTGACTTTCAAGACCCATGCAATCATAATTTGCTAATTTCAACTTACAACCAAGACATAAGCCCACAATACACCATTCCCATCACATATAGTTTAACCACACCACTAAAACACAAAAATAAACTAAAACACTTCGACCAATCCAAAAAAATAAAATAAAAAAATAAAATAAAAAAATAAAAACAAAATGAAAATAAAGATAAGCGTGAAACACATGGACCTGATCATAGATTAGTGAGTTCTCAATAATAACGTGGCTGAGGTGGCCCAAAGTGAGTTGTCAACGTATCCATAATTCCTGAAAAACCAAAGGCATCACCCGAACTACCATCTTCTTGTCTCTGAGCATGATCCTGGTGAGGGTCCACCCACTCTGAGTGGTGGACAGGTGGAACAGGATAATCAACAGTGCCATCATATGCAGGGGGCGTGGAGTAATCAATAAATGGTGGGTTGACCACCACCTGCTCACCAGCACGCCACGCTGCATGCATCCTCCTTTATTGATCGTCTTTAAATCTATGATTGATCTCCCTCTGGAACGTATACTGGTGAACCTGGGTTCCAATGTTCCTGTCTGTCATACAATCAATGTGCATCCCACCTGTGTTGTTCGGTGCTCTGAGTGTTCTAATAGAAGAGTAACTATGCATACATAGGCCATCCACCATAACTCGCAAGCCTTGCTTACTCCACAGATGCAGTCATATCCGGATAAGTGCTACTAGGCTTATAATGTATACCCCTAATATGTGGCATGCGTGAAATGGTACCCGCTCTAGTCCTTGTGGCTACCTGATCCTCCTTATCATCATCATCCTCACTTTCTCTCATAACACTATCCTCGCTCTCCTGCTCATCCGCCTCACCCGGTTCCACTTTGGGTGTCGTTTAGGTTTATTGGACAACACATCTTCACCAGGATAGATGCATTGTCTTTATGGTTTGCTATCAAACTTTGTAATTTCATTCAATGTGTCCATTGACATGATTACCTCAGCACTACCCACAGATCCCTTCAATGACATTGTTCTGGGTGGGTTGCTTCCTATATCTAACACTAGAATCCTGACCTAACTCTGAATTGCTTCGATATATATTCTATCTCTCTCACCATCGTAACACCTTAAAACCGCCTCCCATCCAAATGCTTCAAACTTTTGCACGATGCCAAAATGCCTGAATTGTTCAATGTCAACATCTTTCTCACACATAAATCCTCCTTTTGGCTCCTTATACTTTGTCATTTTCTCATTAAATAGTGTTGGTTGCCAATAATAAGGAGTATTTTTCAATGGACCACCAACCCAATCCGGTTTTAGAGGTGGTTCATAATAATCATGTTGTGATTTTTCTTGAGCATGAGGCCTCAGTTAATCTTGTATCATAAATGATCCAACTCTCTGCTGTTTTGGTGGGCGAGGTTTGGCAACACTTTTCCCTTTACTCTTGCTTGAGCTAGCTTGATCTTTAGAACATACCATATGCACATAACCAACTACACCCAACCAAACAAGTCAATTCACAATTCGAAAGTTAAATAAATGTGCAACTGTTGACAATGACTTCCCCACACTTGTTTCGGATGATGACCAGTTAATTGTGAAATCCAACATTCATAGATTGCCAATTAGCTATGGCATAAAGTTGGAACCTTTGAACAATCTCTCAACATGAAGGCATTAACCTTTAATGTTCAAAATCAATATTACCATTCTTATTAGCATTTGAAAACTCCATTACACTACTTTGAAACAATAACCATCTTTCGTTCACAAATTAAGTAACAATTAAGCATACATACTTGCAATTTAACATATACCTTCACTTAAATCAACTAAGCACATATTCAAGATTTCAAGTATTCATAGTGCACAATATAAGCTTCTAACAAGATTCTTTCAAGGATTTTGCAAAAGTATGAAAAAATTGAACATATAACGTACCTTAGTTGTTTAAAACACTCAAGAAACCTTCAATTGTGGTCTAGTAGCTCCAATTTTCAAAAACCCTAAATTCAAAAACTAGGGTTCATCACCCCCCACGTGAAGATTTGTCACAAACGTACGTGATTCGTGAAAAAACAACACTAAGGTTGAATTCCTCTCGAAAATATACGCAGGTTAGACTATAGATTTGTTGAAATTGGTGGAAGTATGAGGAAGATGAAGAAGATGGAGATGCAGAGTTGTTATGGAGTTTGAAAGAAGAAGAAAGGAAGAAGGTGTCTGGATTCCTGTTAGCTTTATTCTTTTTCATTTTAAATATTTTTTATTATTTTCTTTACAAAACTACAGCTGGTGCCGTAGCCTATGGCTCAGCCGTAGGTTACGGTGAAGGTGTTTCTGTTGTACCGTAGGCTGAATGGCCAGCCGTAGCCACACTTGCCGTAGCTTACGGTTCCACCGTAGGCTACGACACTACATTTTTCAATTTCAATTTTTTTTTCTTTTTTAGGCTTATTGTAAATATAAAATTTTAAAGTAATGAAATTCTAAATTAAAATGACATAAAATGATTCCACCCCCTTAAGAAAAATATGGTTCGCCCCGACTCATAATTGGACCCCAATACAGTTACTTGGCAATGGAACGTCTCCATACTTGCGCATTGTTGTGGGTTAGCTCGGGTTGCCTCCCGGAAGCGCTAACTTTTAAGTGTTTAGCTAGACTTCTTGGGACCCTCTAACGGTCGTATCCTCCGATGAGCTTGGAATAGAACTCACCTTTTCCATTGATCCTCTATTGATATCACTGCCATCTAGATATGGCTTCAACCAATGGCCATTAATAACTTGTCTCCTCTGATCCCACAAATCCTCTATTTTAATATTTCCAAATCTTCCAACTCTCATAATCACAAACGGCCCTAGACACTTGCTTTTCAACTTACCTCGAAACAGTTTTAAACGGGAATTAAACAACCAACCTTTTGACCAACTTCAAAAGTTCTCTTCTTGAGTTTAGCATCGTGAACTGCCTTCATCTTATCTTTATATGCGGACACACAATCATATGCCTAATCATGCAACTCTTCCAACTCACATAATTGTAACTTTCTTTGAGTACCTGCATCATTATAATTCATGCTAACTTGCTTAACTGCCCAAAGTGCATGGTGTGCTAGTTCCATTGGTAAGTGACATTCCTTACCATACACCAATCTGTAAGGTGTAGTGCCAATAGGTGTTTTAACTGCCATGCGATAGGCCCATAAGGCATCATTAAGCTAATTAGACCAATCCTTTTGGTCTGATCGCATGGTTTTCTGCAGAATCTCTTTAATTTGCCTATTTGACACTTCAACCTGCCCCACTTGTTTGTGGGTGATATGGTGTCGCTATTCTAAGATTCAAGCCATACCGTTTGAGAAGTTTGCCAAAGTGAAAGTTCTGAAAATAGGATCCCCCGTCGCTTATGATCACACGAGGGATTCTAAACCGTGAAAAAATGTTCGATTGGACAAACTTGCACACAACAACATGGTCGTTCGTTCTAGTGGCAATAGCCTTAACCCACTTAGAAACGTAGTCTACTTCTACTAGAATGTACAAGTAACCACATGATTTAGGAAATGGTCCTAAAATATCAATCCCCTACTCATCAAAAATGTCAACGATGAGGATCGGTTGCATGGGCATCTCGTTTCTCTTTGTAATTACACCCATCTTTTGACAGTTGAAACAGTTTTTAGCATATTCAAAAGCATCTTTAATAGACTAGGCCAATAAAAACCAAACGACAACACTCAATAACCCGTCTTTTGGCCACTAAAATGACCGCCACATGCTGATGAGTGGGAATGCTTCAACACCTCCTGAAATTCTGATTCTGGGATACACCTTCGAATAATCTGATCAGCACTAATCTTGAACAAATCTGGTTCATCCCAAATGTATTGCTTTACATGCGAAAGAAATTGTTTTCGCCGTCTTTTATTCCAACTCTCCGGAAGTGTACCTACAGCCAACTAGTTAGCAAAATTAGCATACCATGGTTTGATAGATACAGACATCAGATATTCATCAGGGAATTGTTCATTAATTGCGGGTGTAGTGTCCTCTTCCCCCAATGAAATTCTTGACAAATGGTCGGCCACCACATTTTCACATCCCTTCTTATCTTTGATCTCCAGTCAAACTCTCACAGTAATAAGATCCAACGGATCAACCTTGGTTTGGAATCTTTCTTTTCCATTAAGTAATGCACTGTACTATGATCAGAGTAAACAATTACTTTACTACCCCAAATATATGACCGAAATTTGTCTTAAGCGTAAACAACTGCAAGAAACTCCTTCTTGGTAGTTGTGTAATTCAACTGTGCATTCAAGAAGGTTTTGCTTGCATAATAGATAACAACTGGCTTCTTATCTATTCTTTGACCTAACACGAGCTGATTGCATAATCACTTGCATCACACATTATTTCAAAAGGGATTGTCCAATCTAGTGATTGCAAGATCGGGGCCTGTACCAATTGTTTTTTTAACACATTAAATGCTTTTAAAAATTCATCATCAAATTCAAAGGGAACATCTTTCAAAAGCAGATTACATAAAGGTTTGGTGATAACACTGAATCCCTTAATAAACCTACACATGACCCAAGAACGACCGCACACCCTTACATTGCTATGTGAAGGTAATGTAGAGATAACTTTAATTTTCGCTCTATTTACCTCAATACCCCTACTTGACACGACATGACCCAACAAAATGCCCTCTTGAACCATAAAACGGCTTTTCTCCCAACTTAAGACCAAATTGGTTTCCACACAAAATTTTAACACAGTAGTTAATTCATCCAGACAAGACTCAAATAATGACCCAAAGACAAAAAAGTCATCCATAAAAATCTCTAGGCTATCCCCAACCATATCTGAAAAGATACTCATCATACACCTTTGGAAGGTGGTCGGGGCATTACACAACCCAAATAGCATCCGCCTAAATGAAAAAGTACCATAAGGGCACGTGAATGTAGTATTTTCATAGTGATCAGGATGAATGGCTATTTGGTTGAAACCTAAATAGCCATCTAAGAAGCAATAGTATTTCTGACCTGACAGTTTCTCAATGATTTGGTCAGTGAAGGGCAAAGGAAAGTGATCCTTTGAAGTAGCGCCGTTTAACTCCTGTAATCAATACAAACACGCCACCTGGTTACCGGTCAGGTGGCAATATCCTCACTATTATCACTAGTAATTACCTGGATTCCTGCTTTTTTAAGCACAGTTTGTGTTGGGCTTACCCAAGCGCTATCTGAAATGGGATAAATGATTCCTGCATCTAACCACTTGAGTACTTCTTTCTTCACTACCTCACGTATGTTAGGGTTCATCCTTTTTTGAGAATCCCTTGCAGGCTTAGCATCTTCATCCGTAATGATCTTGTGCATGACTAGGGATGGACTTATACCTTTCAAATCTGCTATTGTCCACCCAATAGCTGCTTTGTGAGATTTTAGCACCTTTAGTAATGCTTCCTCTTGCTTTTCCTCTAGATTTGCTACAATGATAACTGGAAGAGATTGATCCTCTCCCAGAAAGGCATACTTTAAATGCTCTTCAAATCCACTTTTGGTGGACTCACCAATGACGGTTGCAAACTAGAGGAAATGTCAGCTGGAAGATTCTTAACATGATATGTCCATGGAGGTCTCCCTTATCTTATGGCCATTACTTCCATATTCTTCAGTTCCTTATGCAATTCCTGATCATGCTCTAGTTCGAACCTGTGACAAACAAAACACAGCTCTGTGGTGTCATCCCTACAATAAGGAATACACCCATCAATGATGTCTGCCATAAAGCATTCATCACTAACCAAAGAGTCAGATCCACTTGAAAAAACATTTAAATGAATCTTCCTATTACCAAATGTCATATCCACTATACCATTGTGACAATCAATCAAAGCATGTGCAGTGGCCAAGAAAGGTCGACCAAAAATAACATTTGGTTGTTTTGTGTTATCTGAAGACATAATCAAGAACTAGAAAGTCTACTAGATAGTAGCACTCTTCTACTTTTACAATCACATCTCGAACTATCCCTCTAAGGAGCTTAAGGGTCAAATCAGCTAACGCTACCATGGTGTCAGATTGATTCAGTAGACCAAATTCATATTGATCGTACAAGCTCCATGGAAGGATGCTCACACTAGCTCCAAGATATAATAACGACCTTAACATTTTAAAATTTCCTACTTGAATAGGTATTAGAGCTGTTCCTGGATCTTGTAACTTAGGAGGAAGAGCCCCAGTCAAAATAGCACTGACGTATTCAATTAAATCAAGTTTTTTAGGGAACTTGTGGTGTAGTTTTTGGGTGCACATATCTTTAAGATATTTTGCATATGTAGGAACTTGTTTAATGGCATCAATTAGGGGTAAGTTTATTTTTAATTGTTTAAACACTTCCCATATTTCCTCTTGTTGAGAACCCATTTTTCTTTCAGAACTCACTTTTGTTGGATTCTCTAATGCTTTAGGAAAAGGAATAGCAGAACTCTCCATGCCCTTTTCCTTAGTCATAGGAACCTCATTGTTAGAAACATGTTTGGTTGTTTTATTAAAAGTCATATTTTTAGGTGTTTCAACTTTTTTAGCCAATGGTTTCCCCTCACTATCACTATCACCATTTTCACCATAATCCACCGTCTCTCCTTCTTTGAAATATGGTGATGGTGAAACAACCTTGTTATTATAAACTTTTCCAGAACAAAGAATACTTACTTGACCAACTTGGTTGTGCTTTGTAGTTCATGCTCCTGAATTTTGATGACCTGGGTTAACTTGTGCGTACTAGGTAGCTTTCCATTATTCTTTCTCAACTCACCCATCTCTGCTGCTAACTATCCTATTTGAGTAGTTAATGATTGGATGGCTTTATCACGTACCTCATCTTTATGATTTGTATCCTTATCCAACAGGTTTCTTAGTTGCATATCCGCTTGTATCGACTTCAACACATCCATCATGTCATTCCCACTAGTAACATTAGAAGCTCCAAATATTCCTTGATCACCAACCGGTGAATATGCTTTTTGGTAACCCCTTTGATAATTGTTCTGATTGTAGTTTTAAGAACGGGGTTGATATTGTTGTCTAGTTCTTTGACCACTTCCTTGGAAATTAGGATTAGCTTGGTTAGAAGAAGTACCATATGTCACACCCCAACCTTAACGGCGGAATCGTTCATATGTGAAGGTTAAGATTGTTTACAGCCACATAACGCTACCATTAAATATAAATATGATTATCATAAGTTTTAAATAAACAATACATCCAAATGTCATAATGCAACAAAGTAAATAAATGTTCAACATCTAAGATTCAAGGTAATTTATTATTTCCTAGGTCCAAATACTAAGGGTAAGCATGCTTCAAAGATATCATCAACCTTGTGCATTTCCAAATGCGTAGCATTGCTTTCGTAAACTTCGGCGCACTTTCATCCAAGAAATAAGCTTTAGGTTTCTTCCCGGTCGTTCTTCTTGAATCCTGAGTAGCTCCCCGTCTGGCTTGGGGATTCGTACTACTTTTTCCCAACAGACAATCTCAGCTCCGTGTTTCGACAACCAATCCATTCCAACAATCACGTCGAAACTTCCTAACTCAAAGGGTATCAAGTCTATATCGAATGCATGGTTCTCCAATATCATCAAGCACTTTCTAATGATCTCATTGGCCGGTATAATTCTACCGTTGGCCATTTCTACGGAGTAGCTAGTTTCTAGCCTACTAGGGTTCAAGTTAAGCATGTGAGCAAATTCAGAGGATATAAAACTATTGTCTGCTCCAGTATCAAACAATATAGATGTGAAGTGGTGATTGAGCAAGTACATACCCGTAACAACATTTGGGTCCTGACGGGCGTCATTTGCTCGGATGACTAACGCACGTCCTCTGGCAGCATTTCCTTGATTTCCCTGACCTTGATTGTCGGCTATGGCCATCACTTGTGGTTGGTTGTTTCCTTACTGACCCTGCGCCCTATTCAGTCTGGGGCACATGTTCCGGTAGTGATTAGGGCTTCCACACTCATAGCAAACCCAGCATTCCCTGCGGGGTTAACCGCATTAACCGGCGCAACCAAATTTGGCGCCACTCTGAAATCACACGCCAAATGCCACGAGCATCTGCAGTTTACACAAACCCGACAAGGCATTGTTTGGGGGTGATGAAAGTTGCACCTGTTACACTTAGGGTGCGGCCCGACATATTCCTTCCTACCCTGGGCCACTACCATAAAATTCCTGGTCGTCTTGGCCCGTTTGTCAAATTTCCCGGTACTCGACCTGCTCGCTTCTCCAACATCCTTCCTCTTCTCAGCAACTTTCCCTAGAACCCCAGTTCTCACCATCTCATCTATTAAAGTACCAGCCTTTAGAATCACACTCTGAACAGTAGGAGGGTTGTTGCTGTTACCATTGTCCGGATTTGAGGCATAAGTCCCTAGATGTATCTTTCGATCCTCTTGGATTCCGGAGTGACTAGATGAGGGACCAGTCTTGCCAATTCATGGAAACGATCAGTGTAAGCTGCTGCCCAGCTCCTACCATAACATGATTCCAGAACTCCTATTCCAACTTCTGCATCTCATTGAGTGGACAGTATTCTTCGGTGATTAATGCTTTAAACTCATCCCAAGTCATCTGCATTGCTGATTCTCTTCCCCTCGCTTGAATCTGTGTGTTCCACCAAGTTAGTGCCTTTCCCTGTAGTGAACACGTGGCATACTTAATCTTTTGGCTATCTAGGCATTCACTTATATCAATGACTGCCT
>BJCO01818960.1:0-26063 GCA_018326465.1 Flaveria floridana | reverse complement strand
ACCCGGTTGACCCGTTTGACCCGTTGGTGACATTATGAATTGTAATTCCTTTAAGTAACATAATCATTCCTCAAGCATGGTTAACATACATCATAACAATTAATTCCCAGTGCCAAACATGATGTCCTAATTAGTAATCATCATTTAACATCATACATGATCATCAAGTTCCATACAAACCAATTAACACATTTCATCACAATAAGCATCCTTAGTAAATACTCTAGCATGATCCTAACATCAATAACATGTCCAATTCACAACATATACCATCAAAATAAGTTCTAGTAGTACTAACATTACACGTAAAAGCCAAGTAAATATGCTTTGTAGGTATTCGTTTTCCGAAATCTGCGTTTTCCTGCAGATTCTAGGTGTTCGGAAGATACGGTCAAACACATAACCAACCAAGGATTTAGGCCAAGGCCAAACTCCAGTAGGCTCTCCTATGAGTCAATTAAGTATGTGAAAAGTTGTTTTAGGTTTTAAGGGCCTGGAGTTACTAGAAAAACTAAAAATGTTACAGCAGCTCTCAACCGGAGGGCTGCTGGAGTTAGCTTGCCAAATTATGCATAACTCCCATTTGAAAATAGATATTGGGTTAATTCTTTTTCTGAAGTTCAGAGGATTCCTAGGAAAAATGTTTGACCATAGGGTTTGGTCTCAGTTTTTATGAAATGAAAATGGCACATCAAACAAGTCAACACATACATTCTGTCCAAGAGGACAGAATTGACCCTTCTAGCCAAAACAGGTAAAACACCAACTTAACCACCTCCAATTGGAGTGTGGTTACCCTTAGTAACAAACAATTTGGGTACCAGAAACACATCATTTGGACCTGTTATGACCTGTTTGTGGCACATAAAATGAGACTCAGAATCTGTCAGAAAGTTTGTTTCTGACCACACTTCACTAAAATGATCATAACTCACGTTTTACACGTCCAATTTGGACAAGGTTGGATATTTTGAAAACTAGACTCCATGAGGAACATGTTAGACTCAAGAAAACCAGTTTTTGGATTCGTCTTCATTTGGGTATGTCATGATGAAAACAGAGTATGCAATCTGCCAGATATCCGAACGTGTACACATTTCACATTTGTCATACCCCACATACCACATAACGATTTCCCAATACAAGAATCATTTTTAGAGCAGGTCATAGCTTCTATTAGAACATCTAATTATCACCCTGAACATATCCATAACATCAATAATTCAGCCTTCTTGACAACATATATAGCTACTATTATTAGTATCTTACGAACAAAACTTTCAATTCATCGATTCCTTGCAAGATTAACATATTCTAGTATTCATCCAACCAAACTAACATCAGGAAATTATCAAACAACCATCAATTTCATGTAATTAACTTTAATTTCGAATTTGAGTTCATCATGAATCAAACCCACGAATTAAATCAACAAAACGTATAATTCTTGTATAATCGATATCAAGCGATATGTAAATCATCAAACTAAATCACTAGCATCATCAATTGACCCAAGGATCATCATCAAGAACATCAATCTAACATCTAAAGCCTCGGCCGACCTAAGGAAACCACACAAAACATCAAACTAACCTTTGATTCTTGCAATAGAACACGAATTGATGCTTGTATCTTGTTGTATTGCTTGAAACCGAACCAAAACCGCAGCAACTTGGTGTTTCTTGGCTGAATTCGAAGTGGAGAAGGGTGTAGAAGAAGAGAGGCGGTCGAATGGGGTGGGGATTTGGGGTTTGGGTTGTTTTATTCATTTTAATTTTTCATATTTACCCTTTAGACCCTAGTGTTTTACATTTTATAAAAAGGCACCCCTTTAAACACTTTTTAAATGGTTTTTAACTACAATAATTAAACATATAAACTCATGGTAACAATTACATATTTAATCTTTATAAAACACAAAACATACAAATTTATACACATGTTTCCACGTTACGTGATTAATTCTCAATTTACATGTAAAACACACAAGCACATAAACATAACGCAATAATCACATAATCAGTTAAATTATCATTAATCTAACATTATTAATTATCATTAGGTCACCAACGTTAAACGACAACCAGTTTGTGCTCAAGACACATGTATGCAAGACTTAACGAGACTAACGGAGTTTCGTAACGTAAAATTTCCGGGTGTCACATAATCTGTAGTAGGGGAATTAAGGTAGATCATGTGAAAATTCAAGTAATCTCAACCCTACCACCACCCACTAGTACAAAAGGAGTACGCTCCTTCCTAGGGCATACGAAATTTTATCGAAGATTTATAAAAGATTTTAGTACCATCACAAAACCTTTATGTAACCTTCTTCTAAAAGATGTACATTTTGTATTCAATGATGAATGTGTCCAAGATTTTAATGTGTTGAACAAAAATTAATCGAGGCCCTAATCTTACAATCATCAAATTGGTCGTTACCTTTTGAAATTATGTGTGATGCAAGTGATTTTGTGGTTGGGGTAGTTTTAGGATAACGGGTGGATAAGAAACCCGTGGCCATATATTATGCAGGTAAAACTCTTTCTAGTGCACAGCTGAATTATACAACTACAGAAAAAGAGTTACTAGCAGTAGTATATGTATTAGACAAATTTTGATCGTACATTTAGGATAGTAAACTTATTATTTATTCTGATCATAGTACAGTGTGATATTTGATGGAAAAGAAAGATGCTAAACCAAGACTAATTTGATGGATGCTGCTGTTACAAGAATTTAACTTGGAAATTCATGACAAGAAAAGAAGTGACAATATGGTAGACCATTTGTCACGCGTCATGCATCAAAACAATGTTCACAATGAAGAGATTAAAGAAACATTTCTAGATGAACATTTATTATCTATTTCCACCCTTCCTTAGTATGCTAACTTTGCTAACTATTTGGCTGCAGGTACACTTTTCAATTATTTGACAAAGAAGAAAAAGCAACAATTTATAGCACAAGCAAAACAATACATATGGGATGAACCAGATTTGTTTAAAGTGGAACCAGATCAAATTATCAGACGATATGTATATGATAAAGAGATCCAATTAGTTTTGGGGCATCTGCATGCATCAGCATGTGGTGGTCACTTTAGTGGCTAGAAAACAGGGCATAAAGTATTATCATGTGGACTTTATTGGCCCATGTTTAAAGATTCATTCAAATTCTCAAAAAACTATGTAAAGTGTCAACAAATAGGCAGTATTTTAAAAAGAAATGAGATGCCCATGCAACCGATTTTTGTAGTTGATGTTTTTGATGTTTTGGGAATCGATTTCATGGGACCCTTTCCTAACTCATATGGAAATTTATACATTTTGGTGGCGGTTGACTATATGTCCAAATGGATTGAGGCCATCACCACCAAAACAAATGATCATACTGTCGTATGAAAATTTGTTCAATCAAATATATTTAAAATTTGTTCAATCAAATATATTTTCATGATTTGGAATCCCTCATGTGATCATCAGTAATGAGGGGTCACATTTTAAAAGCTTTAAATTTAGCAAATTGCTTAAACGATATGGCGTTAATCATCGAATAGCCACACCATACCATCCTTAGACAAGTGGTCAAGTAGAAGTGTCTAATAGACAAATTAAAGAAATTTTATAAAAAAGCGTGCGAGCCGACCGTAAGGATTGGTCTACTAAGTTAGATGATGCCTTATGGGCGTATCGCACAACTTATAAAACCCCTATTGGCACAACACCTTATCGTTTAGTTTATGGTAAAAGGATGTCATTTACCATTGAATTAGCTCATTGAGCATTGTGGGCTGTAAACAATGTTAACATGGATTATGATGTTGCAGGTAAAGCAAGGAAGATAAGTATATGTGAGATTAAGAACTGCGAGATGAAGCTTATGAATGTGCGTCTGCTTACAAGGAAAAAATTAAAGCAGTGCACGATGCAAAATTGAGAAATAACACTTTTGAGGAAGCCCAAAAGGTGTGGTTATACAATTCTTGGTTAAAACTCTTTCTGGGGAAACTCAGAAGCAAATAGAGAGGTCTGTATCTCATTACACGTGTAGGAAATTATGGGGATATAGAAATCGAGGATTTGGAGGATCATCTTCAACAAGTGGTGAATGGTTATCATTTAAAACCCTGTTTGGAAGCTAATGATATCAATGGACCATCTCACATAGATGAAAGCTTTCTATTGAGAACCTTGGAGAATATGTCCCCTACGTAATTGTACAAGGTAACAAGTCCGTCTGAAGACGTTAAAACTTAGCGCTAAAGGGAGGCAACCCGTGAACTTTATGGATGTGTTCTCTACAAACCCTCACGAGACTATAACTCATCCACTCAGGATAATCGAGTGGTTTAAAGGCTTGTTGCATGTGTTAAATGCAACCATGATTCCGACAAAATTGAGTTAGTAGTTTACTTTGAATTTTCCTTTCCATTCTTTCTTTTTCTTGCTAATTGTGTTTTTAGTACTCTTGCATGTCTTAATGTTAACATCTTCTTGATGGTTATCTTCAAGTGTGGGGATTGGTAGCACTACACTCAGGTAAGTTCTATGTCTTTGATGTGCTTCGAGACGAAGCACGATTGTGTGGGGGGTAGTGGATAGGAAACTTTCAAAAACAACGTCAAGCAAATAAGGCGAAAGTCAACCAACCGGTGTATGATACGCCGGGGGTGGGCGTATCATACGCCGCCTACACAAAAGTTCCTGTTTTTTTGCTAATACGCCCAGCCATACACTGGCCAATACGCTGAGAGGCGTATCATATGCCGGGGTGGGCGTATCATACGCCGACCCCTTTTGCATTCCGGACTTTTTGACTTTTTGACCAATTTTACACCACACACTCACCCCATATCACCCGATCCATGAATTTAAACCCACTTTAACCCATTTTCTCTTACTTTCATCATCTTCATCTCAAAAACTCCTCTCTCTTTCTCATGAACCCTAACCTCCCACACCTACAACTTCTCCAATTCTCAACCAAATCAAACGGTTTTGATATGCATTTCGAGTAATTCTTCAAGAGGAACACGAATCTTGAGTTAGATTTTTAATTCTCGCAACGGTTTGCAAGAATTGATAAGTTTAGCATTCAGGTATTTTGGGGGTTTCTACATTCCAACACAAGTTTGTTAATTTCAAACTTCTAACATATTCCAGGTATGTTTTCCATCACTAAAACCAAATAACATGATCTAAAATTCATTATATGATGATTTACATATGGTGTCCTTGTATATGGAAGATGAACGTAAGTATATGATCTATTGTTGCATTGTTAGAAAGGATAGATGCTTATATGCATGAAGGATGGTAGGTTTTAGGATGAAAAGTTAGGATCTTGATGACGTTGGGACACTCCATGGAAAAACAAGAAGTTGAAGTTCACATGAACATAATGTTTAAACAAACGTGAATCAATTGGATAACTCAATGTTTTGAAATAAGAACATGTTCATGATAAGAAATGTTATAGCTACATGATGTCAAATAGATATGACACCATGAGAAGACACTAGGAACTTAATGCACAAAGGTTAGCCAAACACTTGGGTTTGAAGTAATTATGGTTTTATGTGTCTTGCAGGAACAATGCATCTATTCAGGAGTAAGTAAAAAGGCAAACAACCCGAATCATCAAGGTCTTCCAAGAAAAAGAAAAAGCAAAGTCAATGAGAGTTACAAGATGAAGACATGACACCAGTTGATCAAGGTATGGGACCAATACCAAGCTTCACTCGTGCTAAGAAGTTGTCCGAGCATGACCCACGGTGGCAAAAGGAGTTGTACATGGGGAAATTTGAAAATCGGGTGAAGAATATAGACAACATCTTTGTATGTGAATGAGCTTTGATATTAGAAGATTTTGAGGGCCTGGGCATAGTGGACAAGTTTAGAAGGTTAGGTTGGGAAGCTACATTGACTTTCCATGATGAAGGCCATAATGACAAGATTCCAAGCAAAGCTATTCTGGAATGGATGTCAACATTAGAGAGGGAACATGGTGATAACCCCCCTCACACAACTGCATTGAGGGGGAAAGTAGGAAAGAAGGAGATGGTTGTGTCATTCGATACCATCCGATAGGTTGTGAATTTTGATTCAAGACCAGCAAATCATTATGAATACCCTATTGAAGCAATTATTTGGAACAATGAGTTGGTCACCCAGGAAGATATGGCCACATTGCAATACATGTTCATGGACAATATAGGAGGTCGGTTTGTAGGGACTCAGATACATATCATGCCCAAAATATTGAACATGATCAGCATGTTTAGCATAATACCAAAGCCGGGGGATAAGAACACCATCAGGCAAATGGATGTGCGTATAATACATGAACTGTTAACAGGAAGAAGGTTGCTATCATCAAGATACTTGATCTTAATGAATGTTTGGGATAGAAGGGAGAGTGCAAATAAGAAGATGATTCCCCATGGCAGATAATCACAGTACTTATGAGAACACAAGGGGTGTTGGGAAGAAACACTCACTATATTGTCAATCCCCACAAATTCTTTATGGTTGACAAATTCAGCAAATTAACTTGGTACTTCAAAAAGACCGACACCCAAGTCATGTCAAAGGATAAAGGAACCAAGGAAGTACTTATAGGAAGAAGACCAAATGCTCCACCCCTACAACCTGGTGAACAACTTGAGCCAATGTCTTCAAGGGATGATGACGATGTAGAGGAAGAGGAAAATGACGAGCAGGACGAAGGATTCACTGAAATAGGGGATGGCTCAGAGAACATACCCATTCCTATCCAAAGGCAGTCCATTAGTTAAAGAAAGGATGAGAAGGATGCAACCTAATGAGTATGGTCAATGGTCAGCAATTGCTCGATACCAATGTGACATGACCAATCGGGAATCAATATTTGCAAAAGATAGGCATGAGGATGTGATGGCATTATAGCAGGAGGCAATGGAGTGAGAAAACCTATATGCACGAAATTAGGAGTACCAATATCAGTTATTCCTCAACCGAAGGCACAATGATCGAACTTAACAAAGACATTATCATGATTTCTATGTAGGAAAATAATATGTACCATATCCAAGAGAAACAAACTGGAGCCAAACGGGAATCTATGACGAGCAAGCAATATATCCGTATCCGTCCTCACAACCATCTCAGAAGGTTCCTCTACAACCATAGGAACCACCAGCCGAAGGAACCACTGATCCATACAGCTTTCAGCAGATGCAGAATTTGATGACCGAGTGGTTTGGGCCACCACTACCACCATAATAAGTTGATGATCCATATGACGACCCTAGCTGGAACCATCATGGCACTCGTTGATCGAGTGTTGCACACTGATCAGGTCCATATGCTCTATCCCTTCTAGTTATGATTAATATTATGTGTATGACCGAGACAACATATTGGATGGCTGTAATAAGTGAATGGATGATGAAGGGGGAAGGGCATGAGTGGGTAACTTTGAATTTTAATTAAGTGAATTTCTGATTATGGTCTCGTGTCTCATGAAATTAATCACCCTGGATTGAGGATAATCTATCTTAAGTGTGGGGATAAGGGGAAGAAGTGAGAAAAACTTAACCTTGTTGAAAAATTGAAATTTTTTGAAAAATAAACCCTGAAATAAGCTTAAGTGTACATGAGATCCAAAGTTTTTCACACATGGCTAAGTATCACATGTTATGCATGTATAGATCCATTGACATGTTCATTTTGATCAATTTGAGTAATGCATCCTAATCATGAATTTTCATAAAAATTGGAGAAATTCCTAGATGGCATAACTAACCGATTGGAGATAACATACATGCTACACATTTGATTACCTTTCTCCACCGTTTCCGTGAGAGTTGAGCCTAATTGATAAACTCATAGTATACTATGAGTTATTTTACATTGTTCCAAAGAGAGGTAATCCACAATGTGCATCTGAGTTAGAACTCATGTACTTAGTGCATATCAAGATCATAAACCAATGTATGCATAAATATGATAGAGGCATTAGGAATGAACCATTTGTGTAAACCTTTTCTTTTGAATTTCATGCCAATAAAATCTTCATATAGATACCATGTTGAGCCCCAACCAGTTGTTTGAAAGCCAAAACAATAAACCTATAAAGCCTTAGCCATTTTATGAAACCTCAGAGGATGAAGTCCAATGCATAACATATTTAGAAGTGTCACTTTAGTAGTAGTTCAATCGTTTATAAATAAAAAAATAAAAAAGAGCTAAATATGAGGTTGAAAAGACCAAAATATGCAGCAACAAAAATAATGTGAGAATATGGTATAAGTAGCGCAAGTAGAAAAGTAAGATGGATAAATAAGACATCTATTATATTTGAGTTGGGTTTCATTCACTATTAACCACTCTAAAATCCCTTTCTATCCCACCTTAAACCTTAGCCTAACATTACAACCCTTGAAAGACCTCTTGATTTATGCATTATATTGTGTTAATTGATGGCGACTTGATTAATATACGAGCTTATGATTAGTATGTGCATTCGTGGTTTTAGAGTTCCAGAAATACTAGTACATCATCACTAGTCCATAAAATAAACCAAGAGGAGTGCTTATTATGAGGAATGTGATTGCATGAATGTTTGAAGCAAAAGGCGAGTATCAGCTGACTAAAGATTCCATATTTAACAACGTAAATAATATTCAATGATTAGGGTGTGAACATTACATTATGAAGTTGAAAAATAAACATGTCTTGGGACCTTGATTTGTTCAAGGTTGTGAAAATTTGACATGTGTGAGTAATCAGGGTGGAGTGTTAGAAGTAAGTTTGTTTGAGGACAAACAACAGGTTAAGTGTGGGGATGTGATCACGCGTCAATAATCCAATGTTTAGTTGACCTAAATACTTGAATTTATATTGTGATTATTGTGAATGTTTTGTGTGAAAAACTTACTCATGGTTCCAAGTTGTGTATGTTTTGTGATTATTGTGATTATATGGTTGTCGAGACTCGATCAAAAACAAGTTATTATGTCGGTCTTACTACCTTTATTGTGTAAGGGTAAGTAAGGTCGTCTCCATAGGGAATATGTGGAAAGTGTTTAATTAATGTGACTCGATTAACTATAAGACTAAAACTTTAATATTAAAAATTGGAACTTTGGATGAATTAAGGAGCAAAATTTCATAAAGCAAGAATCTTGGAAACTAATTTAACTAAATAATAAGAAACAATCACTTCTGGGTTTCAAGTTCCACAAGATCAATGGTTTGTCAAATGTACTTTAGGGTTGCATAACACGAATCAAGATTTTAGCTTTTGATTGAAGTGATAACCAAGGAACAATCTTTTAAGACTCGTTCATTCATAAAGATACCAATTCACCTATATCAAGTTATTGTCATAATGAGCACACGATGCAAGGAAATAGAAAACTAATGATAAAGCAAATAATTTTCTTTATGTTCAACATAAAAAACCCTAGACATGACTAACCATCTCACTTAGCAAGAACTACCCACCCGAAAGCAATCACAAATGAACTAGCCACTCATGGTCTTCATTGGATCTTCAATCTTGATTTGATAATGGTTGTAGATGCTTTGAGATGAGTGTGAAGTCTTGGAATCACCAAAAATCAGCTTAGAATCGTCAAGAATTGAGTTGGGAAGAGAGAATTTTCAATTTGGGATTGAATATCTTTAAATAACTTGAAATCCCATGAAAATAGGAAGTTAGTTGACCACCGGCGTATGATACGCTGACCCTGGGCGTATCATACGCCCAACCCTGTTTTCAGACGCCCAACCTTGTTTTCAAACACCCAACTTTCTATTATTTTATCCAAATACGCGTTCAAATATGGCGCCAATATGCCGACCAGCATATCATACGCCCCTACCCGGCGTATCATATGTTGGTTTAGGGTTTTTGGGCCATTTTTGTAACTTATTTTATATACTGCTTCAGCCCTTGTACCTTCTTCCATTGCTTCTTCTCATCCAAAATAAACTTCTTTTAGCTCTAAATCCCTATAAATCAAAACATACACAACTTGAAACCAATCCACAATAATCATAATATAAATTCAAGTATTTAGGTCAATTGAACATTGGATTCTTAACGCATGATCAGAAGGTTCATCCTAAGAAGGGCCACTATCCTTCTAGAGAGAAGAAAGAGCCAATAATGACCAAGAAAGCTAGGAAGAACTTGATCAGGACAGCCAAAAGAAAATCAAAAAATGCCTAAAAGATCAAGGTCACTTTTAATTCCAAGCAAAAATAAGTCTTTATTTCTATTGGATTTGAAGTGGTGAAGACTGAAGACTCAACTATGGACTCAAGCACTAGAAGTCCTAGATGTCCAAATCATCTTGGTCAAGAGAAGAAGGTTGATCAAATATGCACTGTTGCTGCACAGCCTGAACCATCTAGTTCCAAGAGCAAGCCTCACCCTAAAAAGCATGTTGCATCATCTATGAAGATAAAGAAGGAAGTGGAAAGAGATCAAGCTCAGCCTTCTCCTCAGAAGTATACACTTAGAAGTATGCCTGTTGAATGCATCATGTGTGGTGGTACCTCTCCTTTTACTAAGGGTTGAATCTAAAATCCCAAGAGTACCATCCATATGACCAAGAAGAAAACTTCTGAGAAGAAGAAGATAGATTCAAAAACTCTAAAGTGAAGAAGAAGATAGGTTGAAAACTACCTTCGGAAGAAAATTTGGTATCAGAAGAAAGGAATGCTTTTGAAATACTAAACTTTGCTGTTGTGGATGCAAAAGCTTCTGAAGGTTCAGTGTCTAAAACTTCCAAAGTTATCAAAACTTCCAAATTCTTGATGGCCAAGTGTAATCTTCCAAAGATGGTGTGGAAGATAAAGAAACGCCATGTGGTTGAATGTTCTTTTCAACAATAACAAATGATCCTCAAAGACAACATATAGGATCAATAACTGTTGAACTATCTTCAGTTCACTTTGATAAGCCCAAGACCAACAAAGCTTAGGTTTTCAAATGTAACTAACTGTCTCTTTTTTATGCAGGAACAACTGAGGACCAAGAGAAATATATGGATCATTGATAGTGGTTGTTTCAAGCACATAACAGGAAATGGCTCTTTGCTTCAAAAATATAAGAGAATTAATGGAGGGCTAGTTGCTTCTGGAGGAGAATCAGGTGGTTACATCACAAGAAGAGGTAGAGTCATAATTGGTAAGCTCAACATTAAAAAGGTAATCTATGTTAAGGAGCTTGGGTACATTCCTCAAAAGTATATCCTACACAAAGCCCCCGGGAAAGGGAACACGTACAAGATGGATCTCCAGGAAACCTCTCCATTAGGAGAAGTTTCTTACTTTCTATCTAAAGCCAATAATGACGAGTCTTTCCTTTGGCATAAAAGAATGTGCCATGTAAACTTTACGAACATGAATAAATTAATTAAAGATGATTTGATAAATGGAATGCAAAAGAAAGAGTTTTCAAGTTATTATCATTACGTTGCATGTCTGAAAGGAAAGCAACACAAAGTGTCTCACAAGCCAAAAGAAAAGGACTCCATCACTACTCCCCTACACTTATTACATATGGATCTCTTTGGCCCCACTAGTGTAATGAGCTTAGGAAAAACTTCATATTACCTGGTGATCACAAATTATTTCCAAGATACACTTAGGTCTTCTAATATCTCATATGACATCTGTAGGGCTTGATATGGACCATGCAATGCTTTGTCAAGCTTGTACAGCTTGTGAGGGAAGTCTGAGTCTTCAAAGCCAAGTGGCTGACTTACATACACTTCTTTATAAATTTCCCCATACAAGAAATCACAGTTCATAACCATTTGGTACATGGCGAACTTCATAGATACAAAGTAGGCAAGAAAGAGTCTGATTGCTTCTAGTCTAACCGTAGGTGCAAACACTTCATCATAATCGATACCCTCTTCATGGGTATAGCCTTGTTTTATTAATCTTACTTTGTTTTTTATAACAATTCCTTTTTTATCTGTCTATTTCTTTATAGCCATTTGGTTCTAAGAGGATACTATCCTTTGGGAAGGTCAACCAGTTGTCATGCTTCTTTTTTCCTGAATTGAAGTAATTCTTCCTACATTGCTTTAATCTAACTATTATCTTGAAGAGCCTCCTTAATATTATTTGGTATGGTTTTAACAAAGAAAGCATTAGAAGAGACAGATGTTTATTGTACTTGACTTGCTTGTCACCCAGTCTTCAAGGTCACCAATAATATTTGTGACTGAATGGTTTCTGTGAATTCGTGAAGTAGGAATGGCATCTACTTGCTTAGTTGCATCAAAGTTTGAAATATTAATGTATGGTTAGTCAGTCATAAGAGTAATCATATGCTTCTTCATATTGAAAATTTGAGTCTAAAGCACTTTGATAAGTTTTATATGTTTAATTCACGACTCCATCAACTTCATTTAGAACTGATCCAGTTTGTTGCACTTCAGATGATGTATCCGGATAAGTTGTGGGCGATGAACTTGGACAAGCCTCAGTTAATGTAGTTTCAATTTGCAGTTGTCTAATGCGATCAGCTTGAAGTGGAACTTGTTAAGCTTGTATATGAGTAGATGATGGAGGGATCATGGAAAAGTCATCTTGTGGTTCCTTGCTTATATTCTGCATTACAAATTAAACTGATTCAGTGATTATGTAATAGAATCAATATCAAACAACCAGTCATGACCATTGGAGGATTTAGGAAATGAACGCTTATTGAATTCAATGTTTGTTGATTCCTCTATGATGTTCAATTAGGATTAAACACTCTAATTGCTTTAGAATTAGATGAATATCCAACAAAAAATCCTTCGTCAGACTTTGGAGCCAATTTTCCTAAATGGTCTCCCATGTTTAATGTTAAGACAGGATGTCCAAATGATTTAAGGAAATCAGTAAATGGTTTTCTATGAAAAAGTTGTTCATATGGTGTTCTATTGATCTCTTTGACTATTAATGTTTTATTTTGTACATAGCATGCTATGTTAATCACTTCAGCCCATAAAATGATTGGTAATTTAGCATTAGCAAACATAGTTCTTACTGCTTCAATAAGTGTTTGGTTCCTCCTTTCAGCTACTTCATTTTGTTCTAGATTTCTAGATGCACTTTATTGATCAGTAATACCTTTTTATGTACAAAATGATCCTAAATCATCATTATTAAATTCTGTTCCATTGTCACTCCTAATTGATTTAACTTTGAAATTAAGTTGATTTTAAAATTTAGTGATAAAATCCTTGATTATTTGTGATGCTTTGTTTTTGTGAATTAGAAAGAAAAACCAGGTGAACCTATAAAATTCATATATGATCACGAAACAATATTGCTTTTTGCTTATACTCTTAATGTGAGTAGGTCCAAAAAGATCCATGTGAAGCAACTTTAATGGAGTATTATTTGTGTTCACAAGCTTAGGTTTGTGGGAATTTTTGTGTTGCTTCCCTTTAAGACAACAGAATTATGAAGCCGCTGGATCGGTAGACATCCGAGCGTGTTCTTGACGGAAGGTGATAAACCAAAAGACAAACAATAGTACGAACCATAATCGAATGATTTCATTGATAAAAACCAAATGATTACAAGCTCGTTAAACAGAAAAATCATGACTTTTGGCAAGGGGAGATCGAGCATGATCTCCCCTCTCATCGGGTCGCGCCTGGGCGCTGGGCACTCTCTCAAAACCCCCCTGTTTCTACACAATGAAACTGGTATATATAGGCTTCAGCCCATATCAGATGCGACTGGGCCCATTCATGCGATTAGACCATGCGTATGGTTCAATCGTACGACTAGACCATGCGTATGGTTCAATCGTACGACTGGACCATACTTATGGTTCAGTCTTACAAATGGCCCAATCGCATCTCTCAGTCGCACGGTTGGTCCATTAGCATGGCTCAGTCATACGATTGAGTCCCATTCGCATATGCTCCTGCGAATGACTCAGTTTCATGTGTTTACAAGGTGTATAACATTAAGCCTAGACTATTCGTCAAGCGACGGACATACTATATATGACAATATATGCTCCAACAAGAATAATAGTCAATATAATGAAATTATTTCATAAGTAAACCAATGACAGGGTTTTCTTTGACCAATATGTTCATGTTTTTGAAATTTGTGTGTCCTAAGCATCTATGCCAAAGTTGTCACTCATCAAAGGATGCTTTTGAAAGTAGATAGGTTTCTTCTGTAGGATGGACTGAATTAAGGTTAAGAACATATGCGTTATCCTTCCTAGGTGTTTTCAAGACAACCTATTCTTTAGGGATTTTGAACCATGGTTTTAAAATGTAGCAATGGTTATAAGTGAAATGGATAGAATATTTCTTGTCACTTATTTATGAAATGCTCAGTAAGCTGAACTTCAGTTGTTCACAACACTTCACTTTTTTGAAGTCTAGTTGGCCGCTTATCACTGTCCCTTCACCAGAAATTCTTCCTCCTTGGGAATCTTCTCCAAAAGACATAGTAGTTCCTTGTATGTGTTTGAAATCATGAAGGAGGGAACTATCTCCTATCATGTGCCTGGAACATCCACTATCCACATACAAGATGTTATTGGACCTTTTAGGATGATCCTGCATACACAAACAAATTAATTAGATTGTGGAACCCAAGCTATGATGGTCCGGGGTTTTCCATTTCTATCTACAACTATAACCTTTTGATATGATCCTCTTGTTTTTATCTTATCTGGTTCATCAAACATTGGTTTAGAGAACCTGATTTGAACTCATCAGCAAATGACTTCACCTTATGAGGCTTGATGAACCTTGATGATCTGTGTTTATGGGTCACTATCTCTTCATCATAGGAATGAGGTATAATCAAAAGATTGATCCCTATTTTTATGTAAAAATATAGCATGTTGTTGATTATTTACTTCATGTTTGTTTTGATTCCTAAGAGTAGGAGTCATATTTCTTCTAAAAGCATTTGATTTTTGTTATACTCCAACAGCCCTAGGATGCCAAGTATCATGAAGTTCATCATTCTATTTAGAAATACTTCCTAGATTTAGAATGATGGACTTGCCTGATTGCAAACTTAGATGAGATAGGTGACATTGATTTCTTTTATGGGGATCTCAACCTTTCCATGGTGAAAAGGCAATCAAAAGTATTATGATTATTCATTTCACATAATGTATAGTATTTGTTAAAATGACATTTTTAAGTAGAATGGTTGTGCATTTTACAGATTGAACAATACCCAGTAAAGTAGCATTTAACTTTGGTGTTGTTTGTCATGTGATAATTATCAAAATAATTCTATTGACGTTTGTGTTTAGGTGATGAATCTTTCCTTGTAGTGTGTTACTTTGTTCTTTGTTTTGATTAGGAAGTAACATTTATTTTCTTAATCTTAGTAAATTGTTTCATAACTCTACTAGTTGGAGATTTAGATGGACGTCTTTGCTTCCTGGTTGTTTTGTTATATTCTTTCTCAAAATTTTACATCATTTTTAGAAAATATGTCAAAAGCCATACTTGGTTTTGATTTTAGTAATGTGTCAGCTTTTTCTTTTCCTTTGTTTGACAAGGTTGCTTGTGCTTTTCCCTTTGATGAATCATGGATAGATATGTTTGAATTCATATGAGTTTGGACTTTATTATTATACCTGCTTTTAGCAGTGATTTCATGATTAGCATTCCTTTTATTCATGTTGCTTGCAGGAGTGAATTTCGCAAAGGGTATGATGGCTTTGATTGGACTTTTAGGCTTGCTTACATACCCCGTCTTGTCTAAGCATTCTTTGATTTTGATTGGGTAACTATTTTTAATTTTATTAACATCAGTTTCCATATAAACCTATGGTTTGATTTGTGGGTTTGTTGTTTGACAAAAAGTTTCAGATTTGAATTTGATAGTGTCAATGTCTATTGAATCTAATTTGGTAGGCTCAAGCATGACAATGTAGTTGTCATTATATGGTGGGGGACAAGCATTGTAGCCTATGCTAGGCATATCCTTTGTATCTTTTTGTGCATCCAGTAACTCTTGTAGCTTAGTTGATAAGAATTGAAAATTTTCAAGTTTGACTTATGTGACTGATGATCAGCTTTTGACTTTGTTAAAAGTTCAGTCAAATTTTTAACCTAAGCTTCAATAGTGAGTGTACTTTTCTCGATGAAGCTTCTCAACATCTATAAGAAGATATTTAATTTTAGTTTCAAAATCTCTCATTTCATGTTTTAGCATCTTATATTTAAACTTTTCATCTTTTACCATAGTAGCCGATTTCAGATTATGTACTCCGTAGCCTTGCACTTCATTGATGCATTTTTTACTACAGAGATTGGTTTTTACCTCTTCAGGAACTGGAGTTGGAGTGTCATTGATGTGAGTCATAAGAGCATGATTTTGATGGTTTGGTTTCACTTCTTATGCATACATACTCGAGTCACATACTCCATCTTATTTGATGACAAGGGCACTTGAGGTTGGTTGAGATGAAGATGAAGGTTTTTGATGATGTGTAATCTGGCTTTATGTCTATTGATAAGATAGTTGATGATGTGATCCATGATTTCCTTGATGTGATTGAGGACTTTAATGAGTGGAGGGATGACGGGCTCTTGAAAATTTGTTGTGACTACTTTTTGGTGCATTGTATTCCCTTGAGGAATCTCCATTAACACACACTTATAACACTTCACCTTGGTTTTGTCAATCCAAGCTTAGTGTTTTCATTCATACTTAACTTCTTTCCCTTATTGAATAATTTATTTGCTCTTATAGTGATCATGGCCATTTTCCATTGATGATCCATTTCTTCAACATCACTAGGGTCCATTTCTTCAAGATCATTTTGGATCACATGAGCAGTAGTTGATCTTCTACCAAGATAAGCTTCAAAGCTTGACGCAAAGGCATTGTAAGTTGCCTTTTGGTCATCATTGGTGTGGTTGCATGATGCAAATGTCTAATTTGTTGGTGGTGTAGATGAAGTTGATTATTTGTTGAGTTTTACTTAAGGAGCTATCATGAATGTTGTTGATATTGGGCTTTCAGGTGTTGACATGAAGTCATCTTCTTGTGTGATGATGGCATTTTCCACTAAATGACTTTCAGTAGGAAATTTGTATGCCTCGATGACCTGTGGACCACTGAGATTTCTTGAAATTTTATCAAGTTTCAATGCTTCAATTTTTGCTACCATGATGTCTAAGATGGTGCTTTCCAAGTCAAGTGTGTTCTTAAGCATAATCACACTCTTCTTCCAGCTCTCAGGTAGTGTGTGTAGCATCTTTTTATTTAGCTTTTTCTCCTTGTAGGTTAATCTCATGATCTCCAGATCATTCACCAGTTGAACAAACCTAAGAAGTTATTTTTAGACAGCTTGTCTTGATTAATTTCATACTGATTAACAAGCTTGTCTCATACTGATGAACAAACCTATTAATTTCATACTGATGAACAAACCTATGAAATGTCTCATACTGATTAACAAGCTCGTCTTGATTAATTTACAGTAACTTCACTACTTCCTTAACACATGATGCAAAGAACATCCCATACCCCTTTGTAGTGCTATACTTCTCCAACCTTTTGACCACATCAAGCTTTAGAGCTTGAGTAAGTAGAGAGTAAGCTTTAAAACAACTTTGATCTTCCTGTAGTCCTCAGGATTAAGGACTAAGTTGGGGTCTACCACCGGAATTCTAACAGTTCGGTACTAATCAACATCTAATATAGTGGGAATGAATGGACCTATCCAAATAGAAATCTAATAGTCTGCATCTTCACCAATCAAATAATTTCTAAACCTTATTTTCCATGTTTAATATTTGATTTATGTATCAACATGGGTGGTTTAGGATTATAATCTCTATCACTTGAATTTAATAAATCCATGATTGTTGTTTGATTTTATTTGATTTAGATAGTGATTTGATTGATTTTAGACTTAGTATATTAATTTTAAGATTGATTTGAAATCCAAATATCCAATCAGTCCAAAGTCCAAATGAGTCAAATGTCACAAACAAATGCAGTAAACAGTGCTTGGATTCAAATACGGTGTACAACAAACAAATACTGTCAACATGGACTCAACTAATACAATGAATAGTAGGGTTTGTTCTTCACAATTATAAATCACAAATACTATGAATAGTATGGTTCAAATAAATACGATGAACAGTTCACAAATGCAATTACAATGAATAGTGATTTCAAGGTAAATACGGTGAATAATGTTCAATCACAAATGCGATGAACAGTTCATCATTCTGGTTTGTTTGTTTTCATGTATTTCTTCTATTTTTTCACTCAAATTTGATTATGAACTCGTAACTAATCTCAGGTATTTTAGATCACTATCCCTTGGTGATTTGGTGAATATGATAGGTTTTGATGTCATCTTAATTAATGTAAAAGTGTTCTTCAAATCATGATAAAATTAAAGTGTTAATTGATTTAAAAGATAAGTAAAGTTGTACAGATGTCTAACCAGTTGTGTGAAACACAATGAAAAACAAATCAAATGATAGTTCAACCGAGAATCATAAAGAACAATCGGTGTTACAGCCAAGGCTCTGATACCAATTGATTGGGTTAGAATCAATAAGGATCGAATATATCAGATGATATCAATGATGATTTGTAGCGGAAATACAAATATTAAAGATCAAACACTCAGAATTACTCATAATAATGTATTGTATTGATTTCAGTGTGAACAAATCTTTCTGTGTGAAAGTTTGTGCAAAAGTTATAAATGTAGGCTAAAAGTTACAAAAAGGATAAAAACCTTAACTATTTATAGGTTAGATACTATGACCTATATAATGACCTAAATACCATGACATACAATCTAGGAATACTAAGTAAAAGGTATAAAAAAACAGTATCAGCACAAGTGGTTCTTCGTTAGCATTTGTTTTTACAGGTTTACAAGTCTTGTCTGCATTTCTTCTCTTAGGTATAAGCATTTGTTTTGTTTCACTAGCATTAGTTCTTTGCGGGTAGACAAATGATCGTCCGTATTTGTGTTTGTTCACCTGTAAAACCTAATGCCACTGAACAAAAACTTAGCCTTTTTCTTAATCCACATTTGTTTTGCCTTCATCCGTATAAGTCCATCCGCATAAATCCATACTTGTGTTTTCCAACCAGAAATTAATCCATCACTACTTGAATTGACACGCGCTATCGTTTCAGGGTCCGGCAATATACCTTATAGATATAACTTGAGAATGGGTTTTTAAAACATCTAAGGTTTTTGACCTAATTAATGTTTGGCCTGAACTTTGGCCCAACGAAAACTTGGTTTTACCATTTATACCACGTAGCATTTAAACAGGCTACAAAATCGTTTCTTACAATAATAAAGCTAAAAGGGAGCAATGATATTACCAAAATAAACATATACACAAACAAATACTATTAGTTACCATTTCAAATCGTATTCCAAAACGTAATAGAAACATATATGAACTTAACAGTACATCTAAACGTAACATAGAAATGTTGACTTCAGTTATCATCACGATGCATCATATGGTACACCTAAGTCTCCAATAGTTCACCAAAACTCAACTACTGTGAACTTACCTAAGTTTACCGCCGACGATTCGACAAGGAATTGAAAACAACAAATGAAACTTACTAAACAAAATACCAACTTGAAGGACGAAAAGGATGCTTAGTCCAACTTCAAATGAACGGAAATTAAACCATAACAAAATCCCTCAATAATGTAGGTTCCACTAGGTGAAAAATTCCCACTAAGTGCTTTGCTAAAACTACAACTCGATAGTGAGTTAGCTTATTTTTTATTGCTTTTACATAATTTTAGGAGAGAAACGTGTTAACTAAACTTCCTGAATCATATTGCTTCCATACAAGCACACTAGTCCACTTTATGATTTATTATTTGAGCTAACTAATTATCTAACTGGAAGTTCCTGACAGAACTAAACACGACCATTTAATTATTCCATGTTGCCTATAGATTGAAATAGATAGTACTATCAAAGTCAACCCTCATTCATCCGATTAATTGGAATGCATAAATCCATAATCAACTATGTTGAATGATTATATTCTTAGCTGAAGTTATGCTTGAAAGTATGTGTGATATGTACTTGCATAGGGTAGTAATCAACTATCACTTAGACTGTGGTTTGTGCGCTCCGTATAGATACATATCAACTAAACTATATTATGCTTATACATGATTATAACAATGATTCACTAAACTATTCAACTGATGGAACTAAATATTTTATCAACTCTCGAAAACTTAGGCGCTCACCAAGTTTATATTGACCTATTTTCTAATACGATTTTTGGGTAACTAAGCATGTATGAAAACCTTCATTTTTGGATAGCCCGCTAAGGCACATAGAGAGACAGTTAGCATAGGCTTAGGGATTCTTAGGTCGATGTGTTTATAATCTCTCATAATATGAACCTTAATAGAATTTGTTCCTAATGGACGTTATGAACAATTTCATTAAATGTTATTGTTCTCTATTTAAACCATGTATTCATAATATTCCAACCATCCTCCCACCCATGATTCTGCCATTAGAAGGAGGGATGTGATAGTTTCCTCTCTGGTTGGCATCTGTTAGGAGCTTGTTTTCTTGTTGAAGCCTCTTTAGTCTCCATTAGGGTTGATGGTCATCATTCACACATGCTCTCATCTCTCTCTTATCTGCGTTATCTTTACTTCATTCCATTTGGTCTTTGTCCAGGGTTTTTCACCTTGTTAATGATCTTATTCTGTTGAGGCTATTTCTTTTATATATTGTTCCCATGTTAGCATTTTGTCGATCTAAAGTTTAGAGTGTCTATAGGTGAGATATGTTCTTTGATTGCTATTGTTCTTGAGACTCGTTATATGTTACACGTATTTTATATTGAGATTTGGTGTTGTTGACATCTTCTTAATCAATAAAGGACCTTAATGTGTGTGTCCTTAATGGTTTTAATCATTTATGTAGTGTAAAACTTATGCTCATATAGCAACAAAAACATGATGCAAAAACTGCACAACATATACTATCGGATAACTTTGCCCAACACACAAATAGCAACTATTATACCCACTCAATAATTAACTCACATATATTTAGTTCACAATGAATCATTAGGAAAATTAGATTTTAATAATTCAAACTAATACCAATTGACCAATAATAATTCATACTATTAATTTGGTCGTTAACACTTCTAACTTTCAGTTTTGTTATCAATAACAATCCCAATGATATAATTTTCACTTTATTATGTTTAAATTGGACTCGGTTCTGGTCGCAATAATGATTATGAATGAAATAAAAAAGCATACATGTTAAATTTAACCTAAAATAAATAGAAATCGAGCGTAAAAAATTTAAAAATTATATCACTTGGACTGTTGTAGGTGACAAAAGTGAAAGTTATGAGTGTTACTTTTCAAATTAATATTATGGTTTATTATCAGCCAATAAATAATAATTTGAATTATTTAAAATCAATTTGCCATTATACAAAAACAAAAGGCATATGATGTATATTTGGTTTCGTCAAACAATATCTTACATTCGTAATGTTGAAAAACACACGACTCTCATGATGGTCACGCTAGCAATGCCTACATTAGACCGCTACTAATATTTTATATAAAGCCACTATCGTTTTTCCTAAAGTGAAATACTTTGTTCATGTTTCTTGGGCATCAAGATTATAAGAGATTAGTTTCAAACACTAGTTTAAGTTCAATTTTAAATTTCCATTAAGTTCAATTCATGACTAAACTATAGTATAGAAAAATAGTTGTGACAGTAAAGAGAGAAGACGAGAGAGATCTAGAGAGTTTCGATTTCGATGTGGGGTCTGTTGTGGTAGGACAAGAGGGGTTGGAGACCATTGATGTATTTTTTAAAAGAAACAATCAAAATTGTAATGAGTATACTAAAGGTTCTTTTTATGGGCTTTCACCCAACTTGATCAATCAGTATGTGTTTTTGAATTCTTGATGTTCCTTTAACGTTATCTTAATCCCATCTATTTTAATCTCTGCTAAAACTATAAAATTAGGAGTGTCTTACAGCCTCAATCTCAACAAGTATCAAAGAGTATTGAACATATATTGTATTGATTGATTGATGATACAAGAGATGCAATGCTCACTATTTATATGCATTTACAGTAACATATACAAGGAAATAGTGAATGGAAATGAGCTGAGCTGTCAGTGCGTTGGTTAAAACTGTGTCCTTTATTTGAGGGCTAAACTTTGGGACATGATTTAGGAAATGATGATGTTAATTTGCCTGATCACATTGATTCCTCAAATCAAATTATTTCTTTTTCTAACACTCCTCCTCAAGTTGAATAGTGGGATCTCCATAATTCAACTTGGCCAAACAATTATTCAGCACCCTTTCGTTAATGGCTTTCGTTAGATTGTCAGCAAGCTGGTCTTCTGATCTAATTGCTGGAAGTTCAATGATCCCTGTCTCCAGTTTTTCTTTAATGAAATGTCTGTTCACTTCAACATGTTTAGTTCGATCATATTGTGCTGGGTTTTCTGATATTTGAATTGCTGCTTCATTATCACACATGATTTGGCTAGTTTCCTTTGGAGGAAATCCAATTTCCGTTAGCAATTTTCGCATCCATAAAACTTCTGCCAACCCTCGTGCTATCCCTCTGAATTCAGCTTCAGCACTTGAAAGGGCAACTACTTTTTGTTTTCTACTACTCCATGTAACAAGATTCCCACCGACTAAGGTGAAGTAACCTGATGTGGACCTGCGATTTCCTTTGTCTCCTGCCCAATATGCATCGGTATATACTTGAGTTTTTAGATGCCCATTGGGTTTGAAAAGAACTCCATGACCAACTGTTCCTTTGAGATATCGTATAATTCTTAAGACTGCTTCCATATGTTGGATTTGGGGTTGGTGCATAAATTGGCTTACTATCCTCACAGCATGAGTTATATCTGGACGGGAGTGTGAGAGATATATTAATTTTCCCACGATCCGTTGGTATCGATCTTTGTCTGCTAACTCTGCTTCTTCTTCCATATAGAGTTTTTGATTCACAACCATAGGAGTGTCTGCTGGTTTGCAATCAAGCCTCCCTGTTCTGTAAGTAAATCCAGGACATACTTTCTTTGACAAATAAAAATACCTTGTTTTGATCTTAGCACTTCAATTCCGAGGAAGTACTTGAGCATGCCTAGATCTTTCATTTCGAATTCTATGAATAGACGTTCTTTCAATTTAGTCATTTCCTCCTTATCGTTCCCTATAATTATCATATCATCAACATAGATAATTAAACAAGTTACCAGGTTGTTCCTTCGTTTAAGGAACAAGGTGTGATCAGAGTTACTTTGTTTAAACCCGCATTTTTTCACAGCTATGGTAAATCTGCCGAACCACGCTCGGGGAGATTCTTTTAATCTGTACAGAGATTTCTTTAGCCGACATACTTCTCCAACTTTAAAGTTATCTTGAAATCCATGTGGCGCTTCCATATACACTTCTTCCTTTAATTCTCCGTGACGGAAGGTATTTTTTACATCAAACTGATAAAGTTGCCATCCTTCATTAGCAGCTATTGAAAATAGAACTCTAATTGTGCTGATTTTGGCTACTAGGGAGAACGTTTCAGATTAATCAATCCCATATGTTTGAGTGTAGCCTTTAGCTACAAGCCGGGCTTTGTACCTTTCGACGGTACCGTCTGGTTTCTACTTAACTGTGAAGAGCCAGCGACACCCCACTGGTTTATTTCCAGTGGGAAGAGTACACTTTTCCCATGTCTCACTCTTCATCAGGGCGTCCATCTCTGTTTTCATCGCACTTTCCATGTCTTGGACTTCAAAGCCTGTTCAATTCTAGTAGGAGTTTCTTCTGAATATAGGGAAGAAACGAATGCCTTGGCTTCCTTTGATAGGTTCCCTTTGGATAAGTTAGCCATAGGGTACTTTGATCCTCCGGACTCCTTTTCTGATGAGTAGCGTTTTGGTGGAATTCCTCAGTTTGCTCTTGGGGGCATCACATATCTTTCTGATGTTTCCTCCTGTATATTTTCCTGTAAAGGTTCCACTTATTCTGTCCTTTCATGGTTAGTATAAACATGGTCTTTAGGAGACTCAAAAGAGTCGGAGCTACTTACATTTACCTCGGGCATCAGGTCGGGGGGTGAATCTTTGGTGGCACTGATGTTTTGGTCTTCAGGTTGTATGGGATTTCCAGGTGACTCATTGAGGGTACTTTGACTATCCACTTCTTGAGTTGATACATACTTCAACTAACTCAATGTATCAGAGTACTCATTCTCCCCTGACCATTATGTTAGGATGAGTAATCGTATTCGGTTTCAAGAAAGTCGTAGTTCATTGTGGTGAACATATGAAGGGTCTTTGGATTGTAGCATCTGTATCCTTTTTGATTTACCCCATACCCAACAAAAACACATTTTTCCGCACATGGTCAAGTTTAGTTCGATAAGATTTATGTATGTGAACAAACACAATACACCCAAAGATTCTTGGCTCAAGGGTGAGAACTGATAGAAGTTTGCTGAATTTGACCAAAGTTTGTAATGGAGTTTTTAAATTCAGGATTTTGGTTGGTAGCCGGTTAATGAGATATGTGGTGGTAGCAAGGGCTTCAGGCCAAAACGTTTTTGGAACTTGTGACTCGATAAGAAGAGCCCTAGTCATTTCCAATAAAATGCGATTTTTCCGTTCAGCCACATCATTTTGTTTCGGAGTGTGTGGGCACGTACTTTGATGAACTATTCCCTTAGATTGAAGAAATTGTTTCACAGGGCTATTAACATATTCTCCTCCATTATCATATCGTAAAATTTGAATATTTTTTTGATACTGGGTTTGAATCATGTTATAAAACATTGTGAATTTATCAAGAACCTCAGATTTGGTTTTCAGAAAATAAACCTAGGTCATTCGAGTGCAATCATCCACAAATATCATAAAAAAACGAAAGTTTTGCCCCCTGATAGTTAGGGCAGGACCCCATACATCAGAGTGTATTAATGAAAATGGCAAATCCACCCTTGTGTTATTAAGTTTAAAAGTTTGTCTATGGCTTTTAGCTAATATGCATGTTTCACAATGTGACACACTATTAGAGGGAAATATCTAAGGAAATAAAATATGTAAATAACCCGTGGAAGGATTTTCTAATCTCCTATGCCATAACCATGCTTCTCGTTCAACAGTACCATGGGCTAGCATAGATGTACCACTTCGAGTCACCTCGTCCACATAATACAACCCTTGTCTTTCAGTGCCACGCCCAATAATTACTCCCGTCCTGATATCCTGTAAGATGCAAAAATTAGCTTGCATAAGAATCGAGCAATTCAATTATTTTGTAACATGACTTATTGATAAAAGTTTATTTGATAAGGATGGAATGTAGAGGCAATTAGAAAGTTTTATATTTGGAGAAATCTCAATTGTTCCCCCTTTATCCATATCCATTTTCCCACCATTTTCCGTGTGTATGTATGTTTTCTTAGGTTTAGAAAAGGAGATAAGATCTAACAATTCATAATTCATTGTATCAGTGGCCCTACAATCCAATAACTTTAGGGTTGTTGTAGTACCTTTTAAAATTCCTTTTCATATGAAAACTAGAGTTTTTGGTCGGTTTTAGCATTGTTATTTTCTCAGGGTTAGAATGAAACTTTGAAAATAATATAGAAAGGAATTAGGGTCGGAGGTTTCCCCCTCAACCCCGTTACCTGTCTCCATTGTGAAATTCTCTTCTTCTTTGTTCGCTGTTGCGATACCACCGAACCCTTCGCGGCCAAGATTGTTATTGCTGCTGATGGTAGCATTATTGTTGCCCACAGTGGTGGCGGCTTTTCCCGCAGCTTGTGTTCCTTTCTTATAATCATCGTTCCACCAATCGGGGTACCCAACGAGTTTGAAGCATTGTCTCGAGTGTGTTTTGTCATTCCACAATGGGCGTATTTCAGGTGAGTTTTGTCATCTTTGAGTGGTGGTCCATTCTTCCTTCCTGCAATTTCGGGTCGGCGATGCCCTTTGGATATGAACCCTAATCCAAC
>BJCO01818863.1:0-10188 GCA_018326465.1 Flaveria floridana | reverse complement strand
TGTACAAGTGTTTAGATGGTTCTCATGATCCCATGCGTCTGAACAGTTGTCAAACATCTGAAAATTTAAAAATTTGTATGTGTTTAGACGGTTCTCATGATATCAAGCGTCTGAACAGTTGTCAACCGTCTGAGAAATCAGTCAAATTGGTCAAGTGTTAGACGGCTCTTCAATCTCATACGTCTACACAGTACAAGACGGTTTGTGAAATGACCAAGTATTGGATGTTTCTATAGATTCACGCGGCTAAACAGTGCTCAAATGGCTAAACAGTCCATCCGGCTGAACAGTTCAAAACCGTCTGAACAGTTCTCAAGTGGCTGAACAGTTCTCAAGTGGCTGAACAGTTGTCATGCGTCTAGCCCCTAACGTCTAAACAGTGCTCATCCGTCCTAAATTCTACACTTAGTATATAACGCACACTTCTCATTTTTCATTCATTCTCAACACAGACTCAAAAACTCTTAAACCCTGTCGATCCATATTCACATATTTCATCAAAAATTGTCATCTGTTCTTGATTCATTCATATTAGAAAGATTGTATCAGTGATTTTCGAATGTAAGTTCAGAGTATAATCATCAAATTCCGAATCTTAGAATAAATCTAGGTCAGACGGTTCTCGTCTGTTCGGACGGTTTGAACCCTAAAAGTTGGAAATTTTGAAAATAATGAACTAATCTGAACAAAAGACATGAAATTGATCAAACATTATTGATATACATTGAATTTCGAACAATTGTGACAATTGAATCTGATATTTTTATGAACTTTGATTTCAGGGTGTTCATCCTTATTCAAGTGAAGAAGATGAACAGTCTAAAAAAAATGAAACATATTTTTAAATAAAAATTAATTAATAATTCAAAAGAACTCAATTGAAAATTAACTTTGATCAATGTTAATTGAACTAATATGTTTTAAATCATCATGAAACAAGTGTAATAAACATCATTTGATAGAATTTATATAATTCTAGACAGTGGGTAATTATACTTGTTGATAAATAAAACCAAAGTGGTTTAAAACATAATAGTTCATGTACATAAATTCAAAGTTTAACAATAATTAAATCATTCAAATTCATCATCTTAACCAACTTGTTTGTGTTTGTTGCAGATGGCAGAGTTGAAATTTGAGCCCAAACATAATGTAGTTGCTTTCTTAGATGAGGATGTAGAGAAGCAAATGGATATGAAGAGATAATCAGATTTTTGCTAAGGACCAAATATGTCTATGCAATGTGTGCTAGACCAATGATACATGCTAGATTGATTAAAAGATTTTAGGAATAGCATAAGTTGAAGTTGATGATGCTGGTCATAAAGTGGTGAGAGCTTTTATTTCAAATGATAGAATGCTTGAAGTCTCAGAACAAGCAATTCATACAGCTCTCAGACTTGGAGAAAATGATGCTGAAGACTTAGCTGAATATACATTCAATGAATGTAGGGAAGTATTTTTGCAAATGGGTCATCCAGATAACTTCTCAAAGAAGCAATTTTACAGAGCTAGAGTGTATAATCACTACAAACTTCTGTGCTACATTTTTCAGAAGTGTATGTCAAAAAGGAGTGCAGGATGGGATTCCTTTCCTATTGATACTGCATCTCCAATCATTGCATTAGCCACAAACAGGAGGTTTAACATGGCTAAATGGATAATGAATAGATTCATTTATAATCTAGAAAAGGGAAGGAGACATAAATATCTGATGTATCCTAGATTTCTTCAGATGTTGATTAATGAAGAGAATCCTGACTTCTATGTTGATGGTGTAGAAGGAGATAAATTACAATTAGAGCACATGTCAGAAGTTGTGTACAAAAGACTTGCTGTGATTTCAGGTGCTCCAAATATTCCTTTGTTTGACTACATTAGGAATGTTGCTATGGATAATGTAGATATTAATCAACAACATTTCCACCTGTCAAAAGATGAGCCCATAGATCCAAGAGATCTAATTGAAGATATTGTGGAAGAGTTGATTGATGAATCTGATGAAGAAGATGAAGATGATGATAATGATACTGATAGTTCATCTGAAGGAGATAATGATAGTGATGATGATGATGGTGCTGATGGTGCAGATGAAGCATATCAAACAGTCAGTAGTGATAGAAGTGTATCCTAGCATGTTGTTGAGCATGTTTTTGAGACCCATGACTTTTATGAAGGAACTTATACTGGTGCAATGCCTGAGGAAACTCAAACTAAAGCTTAAGATGAAGAGTTAGATGTTCATGAGCATGCAGAGACCACAGTGCATTTTGAAGATTCACAAAATCAAACTTTTGATTTTAAGTTTATGGAAGCAATGTTTTCAGAGCCAGTATTTCAAAGTTCTGCTCAACAAGAAACAGAAGATATACCAGTTATAACAACACATAATGTGTCTGTACAAACTGAAGAAATATTGGATGTAGATGAGCTTAATAAGTTAAAAGATGAAAACAATGCTTAAGAGAAAATAATAAATGATTTGAAAGAGGAAAATGAAAAACTGAAAGAGATGAATATTTCTCTTGAAAATGAGATGGAAAAGCTGAAGGAAGCAAATGAAAAATTAAAAGAAGAAAATAACAATAAAGATGAAAAGATTGTGAAATATGCTAAGGATAAAGAAGATGTGATCAAAAATTTTGAAGTAATGATACATGATTATGATTTGCTTGAAGAAAAACATAAGAAATTGCTTGAAGAAACTAAAAAGTTAAAAGAAGAGTTAAGTAAATCAAAGGAGTCTCAGAGACCAATCTCTCCAAAAGTTAGAATTGTGTCTGAGATAGTTCCTATTGAAGTTGATAAAGGTGTTGAGAAGGAGAAAGGAAAAAGAAAATTAGATGATATTAAAGCTCAAGTTTTACCTGAGTCATCTTCAAAAGTACAAAGGACTAAACAGATTATTGAAGAAGAGGTTCAAGAAGCTCAAGAACCATACATTCAAGAGAAAATTGGTGCATTAGAGGATATTGAAGAAGAGTATGGTGATGAGTGGTATGATGAAGTTCTTGATGATGAAGATATTGAAGAAGAATTTGAAAATCATTCTTCATTTGAGCAAGTGCAAGAGCATGATGATTTCCCTCAAGACTTTGAAGAAAAATACAATTATCTTGTGACGATGAAGTATAACAGGGTATTTTTGGATGGACTTACAGTATCACAGATCAATGATGAGTATGAAAAATGTATAGCTGCTGAATCTGTTGCTCCAATTGACCCAAATGAGATTATCATGGAGCATGGTGAATGGAACCGAGCTCAAGAGAGTATAAATGTTGAAGAAGTTTCAAGTTCAGAGTTGCACCATCCAGACCCAGATGAAATGAGCATTCCTGCTTTAAGGTCTTGGTTGCAGGCTAGAAACTATCCATGGAAGAGATTGAAACGACTTCAATCCGTTTCATTGAGAAATCTTGTTAGAAGCTTTCAACAAACAAAAAAGCAATCAAACAAAATGATCATTCTAGATACTGATAATCCTCAGTATTTAGATATCACTAAAAGAACAAGAATCTTGAAGCCACAGGAGATAAGTCAAATGGCACAGAAGACAAGTGCACATGAAAGAAGACAAGAGTTAATAAAGATGTTTCCAAGTTCAGAAAAGCAAGTGTACAAAGCTTCTTCTGAACAGAGACAAATCTTTGATAGTGCTATATCAACAGGAGACTTGGTGAGAACTGTTTTACAGAGAGGACAATCTGTAGCTGAATTGTTAAATGCAATGATTGCTCCTGACTTCACACACCAAGTTAAAATCATAGCATGGAAATATGATGACATTTTTTATGCTTTCTTGATTAAACGAGTAAATGCTGTTTGTGATGTTAATCACTTTTACTCAAGCATCATTAAACTTCATGTTCAAGATTTGAAAGAATTAAACAAACTTCCCTTGATTAATCCATCTGGAGCAAAAAGAGGAGAAATGCTTGTAGAGCTGTTAAGTAGAGGTCTAGCTAGAACAAGTAATTTCCTTCAGACGTGCTGTGATCAAGAAGATAAGGAATACTTTTCTATGCTAAAGAAGAATAAGAAGATCAGGGGGTTACAATCAGAAAAAGAACACTTTATGATTGAAATCTGCGATACATACTTTGAAAAAGTAACTACCCCAGGACTGAAAGTAATAGATGGTAATCAAAAGGCCAAACCAATCCTTAGATGGTTCTATAATACAGAAACGTTTGAGCTCAAATTGGTCCGAAATCTCAAACACTGGGATGAGGACATGATTTCTTTGTTTGGTGCTTTTGAGCTGAAACTACTCCATCCGAGCTATATCTCATTTTTGTCAGTTCAAAAATTTGAGAAAGTATCGCCAGAGATTGCAGAGCATGACAAGAAATATTTTCTCTCTATTATCAATGTCATGAATGCTGCTATGGAGAGAATATCTTTGAGAAAAGCTCTTGCATATGCAAATATTATAAAGAAAGATATAAAGGACATAGAGTTTATACGTATTTCAAGGAAAGGAGCATTGGAAGTATATTCAAAAGGAAGTTCAAATCCTATAGAACTATACGCCAATATTGATATCACTGGTCTTTCCAAAGAAACTCTAGAGCAAATGACTCAAATGGAGATAAAAACTAATGAAGCTCGTCCTGAACAAGGAATTCTTACAGGAAAATTCAAATCAGCTATTGCAAATGCATTAAAAAATCAAGAGAAATACAAGACAAGGGCAATGTTCAAAGTAAAAGAAGAACTTGAAGATTTCTTTGCAGAGTAAAGGAAGATGAGCGTCAAGAGAAGATTGAAGACTGAAGATTTGAAGAATGAAGCTGATCAAGACAGAAGATAAGAAGATTATAGAAGACAAAGACAGAAGATTTTGAAGACCGAAGACAATGTAAATCTTAGGGGGAGTATTGTTAGTGCTTCTTTAGAGATTGGCATTTTGTCTTTATGTGTCTTTTTGTCTTTTGTAATAGTATAGGGACTAGTTTTGTAATTAGTTAGTTCCTTCTTGTGTTTATTGATAGTATATATAGCATAGACTAGTGTAGGTTTAGAAGAGAATCTGCGTACACTTCTTTGTAATTGTCTTTGATTTATATCAATAAACTCATTGAATTTGTTGATATTGTGCTTTGATTTATTTTCTTTGATTGTGTTTTCATTAAATTGTTGCTAATATCATCACCGATCTATACATTTGATCCTATCACACTTTTCATCTTTTTTATCTTTCTCTTCATTACGTTATACTTTACGTTCATTCACACATTCATCATACTACATAAAGTAATACCTAATACTTAACGTATATTATATTACAATATAAATACTTTTGAAAACTAATAAATGATAACAACTCATATACATAGGCATATAATACATTTATCATCTCATCATGCATATTCTACTCATAAACCCTCAAATATTCATGCTTAGAATAGTCCAAAATAGCCCACAAGTCAAACTAGCGTCAAACCCTAAAATTCTATTTTCCTCAAAATTCAGAAAATTTTCTAAGTGTTGGGCGCATGAGGACTATTTGGGCACATCAGCCCTCTTTGGGCATTTCTCAACTATGTAGGCGCATCAGCCTACACTTAACCACTTTACCACTTAGGCGCATGAGCCCTTTTTGGGCACATAGGCACTATTTGGGCACTTCACCTTCCACTAGTCATTTCAGCCCAAAAGTTCAGGCGCATGAGCTACTATTCAGGCGCATGAACCTACACTTGGAAAGTCTAAGGCAAATCTAGACGCATGGGGAACTGTTTGGCCGGATCATCTCATACTTAGATTTTTAAGTCTATTATTCGGGCGCATAGGCCCTGTTTGGGCGCATGAACACCCTTTCATACGTTTCTAACATATTTTTCAGTCCCAAACAATGTCTTAACATGATTTAAGCCTTACACTACCATTGTAAGTCCTAACAAAACCTGTACAACCATAATATACCAACATACATGCATATATTCATATGGTCATACATATAACATTTGGTTTAGAAACTCACCTTAGCTGCTTTCAAGCTAAATCCTCTCAACTTGAACTTTGCATATGTTTCTAACACTAAACACTTCCAAAAACACAAACCCGAACACATGCATAGACATGAGAACATGTACACTTCGGTTACATGGTCAAAACTTATAAAACCCAAACTCTTTCAAAGAAATCTTACCTTTTAGCAACTTCTTCTTCTTCTCTCTAAAAATATCGATGAACTCTGCTCTCTCTCTCTCTCTCTCTCTAAAGCCGAAATAGCAGTTGAGGAAGATGGGGTTGTGGCCTGCCATGCTATTTTAAACATAAAATAATAATATTTGTCCTCTTTACACTTACACCCCCTCTACTTTGGCTGCTTTTTATTTCTTTCAAAACACTTTTCTTTTCTTTTCTTATTATTCTTCTTTTCTTTTGTCTAACTCGAAATTTCAGGTGTTACAAGTCCACCCCCCTTAAAGAGGTTTCGTCCCCAGAAACTTGTCACTCTTTGAATAACTATGGGTAATGCTATCTTATCTCCTCCTCAGTCTCCCACGTAGAGTTAGAACCCTTTCTGTGCTTCCACAGTACTTTTACCAGTGGAACCACTTTATTCCTCAATCTCTTCTCCTTCCAATCAATGATTGCCACTGGCTGCTCTACATAATTGAGCCGTTCATCCACTTCGATATCATCCACTGGTACAATCATATCCTCATCGACTAAGCACTTTGTTAGATGAGATACATGGAAGGTCGGATGAATTCCACTTAACTCATCTGGCTATGCCAATCAATAAGCCACTTCTCCTACTCGTGCGATGATTTGGAAAGGTCCTATATTCCTCGGACTTAGCTTACCTTGCTTTCAGAAACGGATGATTCCTCTCCAAGGTGAGACCTTCAACATAACTCGGTCGCCCACCTTGAATTCGATCGGCCTACGCCTCTTGTCGGCGTACAATTCTGTCTATCCTTCGCCGCCTTCATAAAGGCTTTGATTCTTTCTAACTTCTCGGTGGTAGCCTCGATCACGTCAAGGCTCCCCAACTCTTTTTGTCCGATATCACCCCAACATGCGGGTGTCCTACACCTCCTACCATATAGCACCTTGTAAGGTGGTATACCAATGCTGGGATGATAACTGTTATTGTATGAGAGTTCAGCTAATGGTAAGTGATCATCCCAACTTCCTCCAAAATCGATCACACACGCCCGAAGCATATCTTCAAGCGCCTGGATCGTCCTCTCTGATTGACCGTCCGTCTGAGGATGATAAGCTGTGCTAATATGTAGCCTCGTCCCCATCACATCATGGAATCTTTTCCAAAACTTCGATGTAACCCGGGTGTCACGATCCGACATAATAGACACCGGCATACCATGACGAGCTACAGTCTCTCTAATGAAAAGATCCGCTAATCTCTCAGAAGAATACGTCTCGTGGATCGGTAGGAAGTGAGCACTCTTCATCAATCGATCCACAATCACCCATATTGTATCGCACCCCCTCGCCGTACGAGGTAGCTTAGTAATAAAGTCCATGGTGATGTGCTCCCACTTCTACTCAGGTATATCCAGCGGTTGGATCTTCCCGTATGGCTTTTGATGTTCTGCCTTCACTTGCTAACAAGTAAGGCACTTGCTCACGTACTCTACTACGTCGCGCTTCATTCCCGGCCACCAATACTCCTTCTTCATATCTTGATACATCTTCGTGGCACCGGGATGAATCGAGTATCGAGTCTTATAAGCTTCATCCATAATTCGTCCTCGTAGATCTCCATAACGAGGGATCCATATCCGTCTGTTTCGGGTCCTAACACCGAGATTCTTTTCAGCCAATTCCACGGCTAGACCTCTTATTCGTTCGGAATTTAGGCGATCCTCTTTCAACGCCTCCTCTTGAAAGTCTTTCACTAGGTCATCACATCAGCGGCCATAACCAACTGATAAGCTTTCACCCGAATCGGCTCGGGTCTCTCCTTTCGGCTAAGGGCATCGGCCATAACATTGGCCTTACCCGGATGGTAATGGATCTCACAGTCATAATCTTTGATGAGCTCTAACCATCTCCTCTGTCTCATGTTGAGATCCTTCTACTTGAAGAAATACTTTAAGCTCTTGTGATCTGTGAAGATTGTGCACTTCGTCCCATACAGGTAGTGCCTCTAAATCTTCAATGCAAAGACCACAGCCACTAACTCCAAGTCATGGGTAGGGTAGTTGACTTCGTGGGTTTTCAGCTGTCGGGATGTGTAGGCTATTACCCTTCCATATTGCATCAACACGCAACCTAGCCTCAAATAAGATGCATCCGAATACACCACTAAGTCCTCACTCCCTTCGGGTAATGTCAAGACAGGAGCTTGAGTTAATCTCGTCCTTAATTCCTTAAAATAATCCTCCTATCTTTGACCCTATTCAAACTTCACATCCTTGCGGGTCAATTTGGTCAAAGGGGAGGCTATCTTGGAAAAGTCTTGGATGAGTCTCCTGTAATAACCTGCCAAACCTAAGAAACTACTGATCTCAGATGGCGTCTTTGGAGACTTCCATTGTATCACTGCCTCAACCTTTGCCGGGTTTACCATAATTCCTTCTGCATTTACCACGTGACCCAAGAATTGCACCTCGCGTAACCAGAAGGCACACTTAGAGAATTTAGCATATAACTTTTCTCTTCTAAGTGTCTCCAACACCTCGCGTATGTGGTCGGCATTTTCTTCCTTGTTCTTCGAATAAATCAGGATATCATCAATAAACACAATCACTGATTTATCTAACATAGGCCGACACACTCGGTTCATTAAATCCATAAAAGCAGCTGACGCGTTCATCAAACCGAAAGACATCACGAGAAACTCCTAGTGTCTGTAACGTGTGCGAAAAGCTGTCTTAGGAATGTCCCGCTCCTTCACCCTCAACTGATGGTAACCATATTGAAGATCTATCCCCGAGAACTAACTGGCACCTTGGAGCTGATCAAACAAGCCATCAATCCTCGGTAACGGATACCGATTCTTTATTGTCAGCTTATTCAGCTCTCGGTAGTCAATGCACATTCGCATACTACCATCTTCTTCTTCACGAATAGTACCGGAGTACCCCAAGGAGAGATGCTCGGTCAAATGAATCCTTTATCCATTAACTCCTGTAATTGATCCATTATCTCCTTCATCTCGGTAGGAGCTAATCGATATGGTGCTTTTGCAACGGTTTGAGCACAGGGTATCAGATCAATCAGAAACTCTATCTCATGATCTGGTGGCACACCTGGTAAGTCTTCTGGAAACACGTCCGGAACGCGTCCACATCCTTTATGTAGGCCAGATAAGCACTACATCCACGTCTCATGCACTTTGCTTCCACCGCCATTGAAATCACCTTTGGAACCGTAGTGACGCGATCACCGTAGACCGTCACCGAACTTCCATTGGGCACAACTAATCGAATCATCTTCTTACGATACACGATATTTGCCTCATAGGTTACTAACCAATCCATCCCTAGTACTACATCAAATCAACCTAGGGGCATCACATGTAACTTATCAGCAAGCCTATGACCTTCTAATTCTATGGCACAGTCCTCTATCACTTTACTAATTCTAGTGGACTTACCGATAGCAGTTTCCATATCTAATGGATCATTAATATGCCTACTACTAACAGATAACTTATCACAGAAAGCAGTTGAAATAAAACTCCTACTAGCACCAGAATCAAATAACACAGAGGCATAATTTGGTTTACTAGAAACATACCTGACACGACCTCGGGATCCTCCCTGGCCTCTCCCCGCGTCATCGTGAAGGCTCTAGCACTTGCCCTCTATCCTCCTTCCTCTGGCCTCTTCTTCGCCCCGGAACTCTCAGCCCTTAGCTTCTTACTGTCCCTGCTCACGTGGCCTTCCTCTCCGCAGATATAAAACCGTATAAGTCCACACACCTTCGCCACATGACCGGGTTTCTCGCACTTGAAGCACACATTCATCCCCCACTTACACTCACCAACGTGCTCTCTTCCACAGTTACCACACTTCTTCACCCCCGAACTTGAGGATACCATCCTCCGGTCATCCACTTTCCTCCTTTTGTTGTTTGGAGTGAAACCACCACGTTCAAACCTCTTCTTTCCCCAGCTCTTATCACCATCACCCGTCTTCTTCACCTCGACTACTGCTACTTCCCTCTCATCATACAACCTACCCGCCAGGTCCACCACCG
>BJCO01818834.1:0-19050 GCA_018326465.1 Flaveria floridana | reverse complement strand
GTACTGATGCTGATCAGTATCCTCCCCCTCAGAGTCAGGACAAAGATTGTGATTTCTTTGTATAGGTGTCTTAGCCGGCTTGCAGTCTTTCATCTCAAATCTTTCTAAAATGTCCTTGACATATTTAGATTGATTTATGAACAAGCCATCTTCCATCTGCTTCACTTGAATTCCCATAAAGAAATCCATCTTTCCGATGGAACTCATTTCAAACTTCTTCCTCATGATGCTTTCAAAGTCTTTACACATTTAATCATTTGAGGAACCAAATATGATGTCATCAACATAGACTTGAACAAGCAACATGTCCTTCTCTGATTTTCTTTTGAACAATGTCTTGTCTATAGTGCCTCTGGTGTAGCCGTTCTTTAGAAGAAATTGAGACAATGTCTCATACCACAGCCTTGGTACCTGATGCAGCCCATAGAGAGCTTTATCTAGTTTGCACACATAGTGGGGGTGTTGTGGGTCTTCAAATCCAGGTGGTTGACACACATAGACTTCTCTGTCGATGTTCCCATACAAAAATGCACATTTGACATCAAGTTGATACACTGTGAAGTTCTTGGATGCAGCAAAAGCAAGAAATATTCTTACAGCCTCAAGTCTTACAACAGGTGAAAAAACTTTAGTGTAATCTATTCCTTCCTCTTGTGTGTATCCTTGAACTACAAGTCTAGCTTTGTTCTTGATAATCAAACCTCTATCATGCCTTTTGTTCCTGAATACCCACTTTGTGCCAATGGGTACTTGACCAGGTGGCAGTGGGCATAGATTCCACACCTTTTGCCTTTTGAATTGAAGCAATTCCTCTTGCATTGATTCAACCAAATTGTTGTCTTTGAGAGCCTCTTCTACCTTTTTGGGTTCCACTTGAGAGAGAAAGCATGAGTACAAGCAGACATTCTCATTACGAGTTTGTCTTCTGGTCCTCACACATTCTGAGACATCCCCAATGATGTTTTCAGCTGGATAAGTATTATGAATCCTGATTCTAGGAATAACTTCTAGTTGCATAGATAGATCCAGATTTGAATGATTCATATCAGGATTGTTAACATTGGTTCCAGCTGAATTTTCTCTTTCATTCAATGAAGATTGATTGAATGAATGAGTAACATCATCAAAAGTGTTATGTTGTAAGATAGCATCAACAGTTGCATGTTCCTCCAGATAGTTATCTTTAGCAGCTTGGTGTTGAGAAATTGAGTTGTCATCTGAAGTGACTTGATGATCATTCAATTGACAACTGGTTGAAGCTCCATTATTTCCTGAGAGATTCAGACTTTCAGGACTAGTAGTGGTGGGAGCTTGTTCTTCATTCCTTCTAGGAGAATTTGGAATACGTCTGGGTAACTCAAACATGTGATCATCATCAGAGTCACTTTGAGTTCCTATTCTAGATGAAACATTCTCACATGATTGTTTAGAATAGTTGGGAAACAATTCTAAGTTGAACATATGGTCAGGACCATTTCTCTTAATACAAGGAGTGTGCTCATTTACAACTATATTGGATGAATCCACAAATTGTTGATTCTTGATGTTGTATACTCTATAAGCTTTGGAGCTTGAAGAGTATCCAACAAAGATAGAATCATCTGACTTTTCAGCTAATTTTGCCAAATTATCTTTTGTGTTAAGTATGGTGCATCTGCTGCCAAAGGACCCTAGAAAGCCAATGAACAGTGGCCTCTTGTTCCATAACTCATAAGGGGTCTTTCCATGGGGCTTAACAATGAGAACCCTGTTCTGCACATAGCATGCAGTGCTGACTGCCTCTGCCTAGAAGGTTTTAGGCAGCTTTGAATCAGTCAAGATGGTTCTTGCAGCCTCAATGAGTGTCATGTTCCTCCTCTCAGCAACACCATTCTGTTGAGGAGTTCTAGGAGCACTATTTTGTCTGGCAATCCCTTTTGAGTTACAGAATGAGTCAAGAACTTGATTCTTAAACTCAGTCCCTTGGTCACTTCTGATTATCTTTACTTTGTGATCAATTTGATTTTCTATCTTAAGAATAAAAGATTTTAAGGTTTCAGCAGTTTTATACTTAGTTCTTAAGAAAAATACCCATGTAAATCTAGTAATATCATCAACTATCACAAAGCAATATGATTTTCTTCCAATGGTCATTATACTTGAAGGACCAAATAGATCCATGTGCAATAAGTGTAATGGGGTAGTGATAGAGTTAACTTCATTGGGTTTATGAGATGCCCCATGTTGCTTCCCTTTCTAACAAGCAACACAGTAGTCTTTACAGAAAAATTCCTTTTTAGGAATACCATATACCAAGTTATACTTAGCCAATTTATTAATTGTCTTAAAATTAACATGACACATTCTTTTATGCCAAAGAGTTGACTCATCACTATTTGCTTTGGAAAGAAAGCATGATACTTCACCCAGTGGGGAAGCATTGTTCATATCCAGCTTGTACATATCCCCTTTCCTGGGAGATCTAAGAAGAACCAGTTCCTTAGGAATTGTTATCCTGGGTTTGTGGATAATGCACTCATGTTCTGTGAAAAGCATTTGATGCTTTTGGTCACAGAATTGAGAAACACTTAAAAGATTGTGTTCAAGCGGTTTGACAAAGTGTACTTTGTCAACTGTTAACATACCATTAGACACATTACCTCTACCAGAGATTTATCCTCCGGCTTCACCTTCAAACTGAACAGGTCCTCCATCAAAATTGTGAATTTGTTGAAGAAGAGATCTGTTCTCTGTTATGTGCCGGGAGAATCCACTATCCACAATCCAAATGTTTCCGTTTTCATCATATGGATGTCCCTGCACAAAGGTGAAACAGTTAGTTCTTATTGGAAACCCAAGCCTTGTTGGTCTTGGGTTCTTCTATTGATGATAACATAATTGAACCAAAGTGTAAGCATGTGGGTTCAATAGTAGTTTCGGAAGAGGAGGTTTGGGCTACAACATCTTCTCTGATTTTCCATTCTATCCTTTGGTTGATCATTAAAGATGAGCTTGATGAAGCTTGGGTAGCAGATCATTCTTCTGAAGTTTCTTTCTCTTTAGAAGAAGCTTTCAGACCATTCTCTTCCAAAGCATTCTTCTTCTTGGAAGGCTTGAAACGTGCTTTCTTGTTCTTCAGAATTCTTTTCGATTTCTCTTCTGAAGCTACTTTCCTTTTGGAAGAAGATGTTCCTTCCAAAGGTAACTTGGCTTCGGAGACTGCTTTCCTTTCTTCAGCCTTTGGATCTAGTTATGTGATCCAAGTGTGACACCTTCCTTGGCTGCTCCTTTTCTTACCCTGTGTGCATGTGTGCTTGCAGGGTTATAGAAACAATCCTTGGCCATGTGGATGTACAGACTACACATTATGCATTCAGTGTTTGCTTTGGTCGGACATGAAGATTGTTGCTTCTTGGTCTTCTTGTCCTCTTCCACAGCTTTTCTTTTCTGCTTCAGATCCTTCAGTTGGATGGGAGTACCGGTATTATACTCCTGTCTTGAATCTGAGCTTCCAACCACTTGGAATCCAGCTGAGTTGAAAACACCCTTTTGTCTTGGGTCAATTTTCAGTTTGGAATCAGCCACCTTCTTGGCAGTTCTTTTGGCTGCTTGAATCTTTTTCTTTCTTTGTTTAGTGGTGAGAGATTTGTTCTCAGCTATGAGGATGAGGTTTTCTACCTTGTCCTTCGCTCTGGTGGTGGTGGTAACAATTTTTGCATCACTCATACTCTTAAGAGATGGTGGGTTAGCAGTTGGAACCTCTTACTCATCAGTACCACATCTTGGCTGTCTAATAGACACATAAGAATATGGTGGAGTAGTTTCATTGGTTCCCAACCCACTCTTGTTTTGATAACATTCTTTTGAGTGAGAAGTTAATGCAAGAATGTTGTTGAAGTTATGCTCTTGGATAGCATACTTCTTTGCTTCAGCCTCAGCTATTACTAGCTGGGCTTGAGCCTCAGTCAACTTTGAAACTAAATCTTTTATTTAAGCCCTGTAGTTTGAGTGTTCATGTTTTAAAGTAGATGAAGTTTTTTCTAACTCTTTAATTTTTAGTTTATAGTCAGATTCTGCTCTTTTAAAATCAGCTTTTAATATGTTTAAAGACTCAATATCATATTTAAGTTTCAAGTTGTAGTCCTGGTACCACTTAACCTTAGCTACACAGTCAGGAGTACAAAGATGTTCGAATACCTTGGTATCATCTGTGTCTGCCATGAGAGCTTGAGCAAGAGTAACATCTTGCCCCATAAAACTCTAATCAACTTCTTGAGCAACGGCTGCAGTGTGCTCTGTTCGCTTGGTTACGGCTTGTGTGGTGGCATGGTGTTGAGAAGCTTGGCTTGCTCCAGGATTAGATTTTGGAGCCTTACATTCCATTGCAAAATGACCAAGTTGATTACAGTTATAACACTTAGCCTTTGATTTGTTAAACCAGAATTTGCTACTTGTTAGGTTATGAGGGAATTGCCTTTCAGTTCTCTTGTAGAACTTCTTTGCTCTGTAGGTAAGAAGAGCCATTTGTTGAATAATGTCCATATATTCAACATCATCTGGATTGAAACACTCCAGATCATCAAAATAGAACTGGAAATCACTAGAGTATTCCTTTCCTGACACAAAAGCACAACATTCCTGAAAAGGACCTTGTTGAGCTTGTTGACACTTGGGTGTCTATGGGAAAGTGATGTATGGTCCAGATGAACATGATGGCTGCTGGTTATAAGTCAGGAACATCTGGGACTAGGGAGTTCTTGCCCCTTCAGCAACATGTAGAGCATTGCTAATAGGAGTGGTTAAGCTACCATTCATCTACCGCCTTTTCAGATTTTCCATCTCCATACAGTATCCATCTAGGATTCCATATAGTTCAGTCATAGTGAGTGTTCCAGGATTCTCAGATCTCCTTATAGAAACACAATAGAAAGTCCATTCATGAGGAAGAGCACTCATGAATTTCCTTACTATGTCTCTCTTTTCAAGAGTCACTCCCATAGACTGCAGAGATGCTATCAGATCCATCTATCTGAAGTATTGTTGGCTCAAGTTTTCATCATCAATATAGGTGAAATTTTCGAACTGTTGTTTCAGAGCATCCTTCTTGGATTCTTTAGATTCTGAGGACCCTAAGTACATTAATTTCAAAGCATCAAAGAGTTCTTTGGCTGTAGTGCAATGCTTAAAACCTGCCATAATCGAGTTTGGTATGGCAGTGAGCAATACAGTCATAGCTTTGCTATCAATATCCATCTTTTTGAAATCTCCATGAGAGTAATCTTTGACTTCCTTTTCAATCATGGCACCATCTCCTGTTGGTGATGCCACTTTTGGTATGCATGGTCCATGAGTGACGGACTTCCATATATGGGAGTCTAGATACTTGATGAATCCTTTAATGTGTTGACACCAGCGCCTAAATTTATCAGGTGTGATGATGGGAGCTTTGGTCATGGTTCCCATTTCTGGTTTAACAGATTTCTGGTTAAGGGCCATTTTGGTTAATTGAGTAATTTTTGAGATACAAGGTTGATTTGGGATGGTTAGATCACACAATCAAGAGCCTAGATGCTCTGATACCAATTGCAGGATCGATATGGTTCTCTTAACACTTAATGTTTCTCATAAACTTGTTTAAATCTCACTTGTTTGATGAATGCAGAATCAAGAACTTAGTTGGTAATAATATAACAAGTAAAAAACACAAGAGTTTTCAAGATACTTTTATATATTATCTCTCAACTAAGTATTACAAGACTCATGCAGAAGCATGGATACTAAGTTACAATGAGCGACTATATATACTACTATCTACAGCTTGTTATACGTAGATAACATGCTGGGACTAACTTCTAAACAAATACTACATTGCTAGAGGTAGAGTATCTTAGATAAAGTATTATCTAAGATAAGGTAGTCATGACAGGTCCATGACTTACCTTTTGGTCACCAACTAAAGGTGGCAGCTGTACTAACTAAGGAATGGTGAATAGTGTACAAAAGTAAGGTCAACCACATGAACATGGAAGGTATCTTGCAGAGGATCAGAGTAGACAGCAAGTGTCAGTCAGACCATGCTTTGTCCACTTGTTCATACTGTGTTTCATTTGAAGGTAAAATGGCTTTGGAAGAATAAGTTGTTCCGAACCATTTTATACTTCGGAAGACACAGCTTCTTACGAGGTTTTGTCTTCGGAAGACTTTGTCTTCATTCTTCTAAGTGCTTTACTTCAGAAAGAGATCTTCTAAGTCTCGAATGACTGGGTTTATCCTTCGAAATCTCTTCGGAAGATCACCATATAAGCTTCGGAAGTTGCAGCATTTGCCTTCGGAAGTTGCAGCATTACCTTCGGAAGACTTCTCTTAGTTTGTATAGATTTCTTCTAAGTGTTGTTTTGGTTGCATCAGCCTTAATAGTTCCAACAATTATGTTGATTGTTTTGAGTATACTTTTTCAAGTAATCAAAATGACTAACAATGTTATGTTTTTATTTGATGTGTACAACGGATGGGGTGAAGTAATATGGAAGACATGTGTCAAAATAACTGTAAATGTGTTTAAACCTAGCATAACTGTGGACGCGCATATCCACTACTATTGAAGGATAAGAAGCAGTTATTAGTTACTTTTGTATTTAAGTTACATTTTAAATAGTAATAGTCTTTTTATTGACAAATTTTGTATGAGTCATAAACGTAACCTAAATATATATATAAATTAAAGTGATTCTATGTTAAAGTTAGCATTAAATTTGTTTTGTCTGTGATCAATGTGTTTTGAGCCAAAGAGTCACACCCAAGCATTTCACGCTTCCGTCAGGATGTGAGAAGTTTGTATAAGAGCCACTGGTTATAGAGAATTAGGTATTATCAGCAAATGCCTACACTATAACCATAAGCTCATATGATAACAAATCATCAATATGATATTGTTTTCTTTTTATGATTTTATGTGATCATATTCATGCTTAGATGAGAACGAAACTTGAGATATAAATATAATTCATATGTGAAAATTTTATGAATTCTATGTGACTTACATGAGTTAAATTTGTAAGAATTTTTTCATCATGAGTTTTGATAAATCTGATAGTTACTATAATAAAACAGATCATTCGGGTCATAGCAACCATAGAGACACAACACCTGAGAAAGAGCCTCTAAACAAAATAGAAACACCATAACCTAAAACCCGGATCCAAACCGCGCCAAAGTTTTATGTCCGATGTGCACCAGTAAGTGTAGGAGGTTATACAATCCAAACTCCTAGAAAAATATTACGACGTGGCATGAAACTTCTGAATAGTGAAATTCAGGAAACAGAAAATCCGAACCCAGAAACTTTTTCTCCCACATGCATCTGAAATGACACCCATGAATCAATCTGATGAATCTGAAATAGAAGAAGAAGAAAGCAAGATGCAAAGGTTGAAAGAATGTCAAATAGAGGCAACCAACCAGATTCTCAAAAGGGTTAAGAAGATTCAACGAGTGGTTCGGGTAATTAAAGCAGATGTTAAGAAAGGAAAGAAAAGAGACAAAAGCATCCTCACCAAATTATGGAAATGGGTTTGGGGAAACTAGAAATCTAGACAAACTTTATGTATATTGTGGTAACTTTAAGAGTAAAAGAATAAGAATATATGTTGAATTATTTACTTTAACTTTATGACCACTAAATATTATATTTTCAGTAAAACGAACATATATCCTCTTATCTTCTTAAGATATTAATACAATTAAAATGTAGTGAAACATGCCGCCAAAAAGGACTATCAACCTATACTGAAAACTGCATGAATTAGAAGACCAAGAACCAGGCTAGGAGAAGAAACACTGCCAGTAAATACCATTACTAATGAGAATGAAAGAATATCTCAAATAGTGACCCAACAACTAGAAGCTACAATACCCACCTTAGTAGACCAATTACAACAAAACCTTAATTTCGGAGGCATACCACCTACAAATGAAGAAGCAGAAAATGCTAATATAGGAGAACACCAGGAGGAGGAGATTGTAGACGAAGTAAGGAAAGCATGTTCCTATAAGACTTTCATGTCATGCAGACCCCGAGAGTTTGACGGGAAAGGTGGAGCAGTACAAGCTTTACACTGGTTAGATGAAATGGAATCAGTACTGGATATTAGTAATTGTGCTAATAATCATAAAACCATGTTTGCTTCATGTTCTCTTAAAGGGGAGGCACAGTCTTGGTGGAAAATGGAAGTTCAGACGAAAGGAAGACACATTATGGACGGATTAAGCTGGGAAGAATTTAGGAAACTAGTAATTGAAAAGTATTGCCCTTATAATAAAATAAAGAAAATTGAAGTATAATTTGTGGCATTAGAAATAAAAGATGCAGCACATCGAGAGTATACTGATAGATACAATGAACTTTCTACATTAGTGCCACATCAAGTGACGCTAGAAATAAAAAGGATAGGAAGATACATCTGGTGTTTAGTACCACAGATTAGAGGAATGGTAAAATCTACAATGCCAAAAACTTTTCAGGATGTAGTGGCTCTAGCAGGAAGCTTGACTGACGAAATGATAAGGAATTGATCTTTAACTGATCCAAAGGTAGGATAGAAAAGAAAGTGGAACAATAACAACACGGGAAGAAAATTTGGAGGAAACCAAAATAAGAAAATAGTCAAAAACCCAGTGAGAAATTTCTTGGGGGTTGCACAAGAAAAGAGGCCTCAGACGGAAGGACAACCATGGTGTAATACTTGTTAGAGATACCATCACGGTAAGTGCATGATTATGATTTGCTACAATTGTAAGCAGAAATGACACATATCCCAAGACTATAAGGGACCTACAAACCCTAAACTAGTTTGCTATCAATGCAAAAATGAGAATCATTTTCGCAATGAATGTCCGGAGTTGAAAAAGAAAGCTCCCACAAACAACCTTTCACACCCCTGCTTAAAGCGGAAATACGAGGATGTAACGGACGGGATCGTCATAACACATTGCTCATTAATAGAGATGCATTAAATGATAAAAGTCAACGTGTCATGACGTCAACCGACACAAATAGAGACTAGTGCCGTGGTCAGTCAATTCCACGACAAGCATAGCCAAATAGTCAAAAGAAATGTAAATCCAACAACCCGGGAGCAAGCGATAAATATGCATGACAACAAAACCCAAAGTAATAGTCAATGACATCCAAATAGTTTAATGATGTAAATCCTAGGGTCATCGCTAAGGCAGCATGCCTAGTTATCCTCAATGATTGTTACCTGAAAAGATATGCTCAAAAGGGTCAACATATTATTGGTGAGTTCGCAAGTTTAAATATATAAACAAAATTGATGCAGCGTGATAGTTTGGTAGGACATAGTGTAAACAGTTATAAGCAAGTAATATCACATGTAAACATGAGCATCACAACTAAACCTATGACGTACACACAGATCTTGTCGGAACATATTCACCCTAGAGCCCGTTCCTGGCCACTGTCAGTCCTAATTAGTATACTAACAAACAAGGGTGGAGGTGTGAACCCAATAATACTATCAATACCTGTCCGTCGGTTCCAACACTGAATTAAATAGTTATGAATAAAGAACCACACAGCAAGCTCATGCATGTACCAGATATACACTCACAAAACAGTAAACACGACATTCCCAAAGAATAAATGAGTTTCACAGCATGAAAAGGTTGAGCATACTTTTCCCCCAAGTTTGTAAACAATTGAAATGAAAGAGGGGCCACGAAACCCACCTTGAATGTGAAGAAGTAAATTGAACAATTACTTCAAAGAATGTGAGCAACGAACGATCAAACACATATACAATGATTGCAACTAAGTCTTTATATGTGTTCAACGAGATTAGACGTGTTCGGTTGGTTCGGTTCGGGTTCGACGTGCGATATGCACCACGATAGACACACACACACACACACATACACACACACACACACACACACACACACACACACACACACACACATATATATATATATATATATATATATTTCACACCGTACAAAATAACGTTAATAATAATGATAGTAATACTAATGGGGATATCATCATTACTATCAAAATATTAGTAACAATAATAGTATTAATCATAGTCATAATAATGATAATAATAATAAGAAGAAGAAGAAGAAAAATAAGAAAAATATGAGTAATAATAATTCTAATAAGGATAATAATAATGATAATAGTTAGAATAATAATAATAATAATATGAATAATAATAACAATAATAATAATAAGAAGAAGAACAATAGAAATAATAATAAGAATAGAAATAAGAATAATAATAATAGTAATACTAAGAATGATAATAGCAATAATAATAAGAATAATAATAGTAATAATAATAAGAATAATAATAGTAATAATAATAATTAACCCGTACACACCTCTCATCCAACCACAACGTATACATATCGTAATCTATTCCTATATATACATACAACACTCTTCATTAACGCACTAAACTCACACTAATATATATATATATATGTTTATATAAATATATATATATATATATACTTAGATCGTGTTCATAATCCACTCAAGTACACACGCTGTATATATGTATACATACATACGGTTTACATATATTAACACACACTTTGTACACACAAACTCACACACACTGCACACACACACACACTACATATATATATATATATATATATATATATATATATATATATATATATATATATATATTCATACACAACCCACATACCCATATATGTACATACACATACATACATATTCACAAACTCACAACGTATTAATACGCATTCATGTATGAACATATATACCGAACATATACATATGCACAAACTCACAACCTATTCATAAGCATTCATAAATGAATATATATACCGAACATATACATACACATACGAATGAAACCCGCTTATACAAACGAACACAGGCAAGGTCACACACATACGCGCAGCACACACATACATACATACATAGATATATATACATATATATATATATATACACGCACACGACAACACATATATAGGTATATACACGCTGCACACACACATCCATGTATATATACATACATACGCATCACATACACACACACACACATATATATACGCTACATACACACGTACACTTATATATACCCTGCAAAACACACACACCCGCATATACAAGCATATATATACACGGATACATACATACATACGCATATATACAAGCATATATATACACGTATAGACACAATTCAATGCCGAAACATACACATATATACATATGAGCAACCACACACGTATATATATCCGCGTATACCCGAACACGATCACAAGCAATCCCGAAACGAAACCGAACCTCGTGAGACGAAATGAAATGGAATGAAATGAAACGAATTGTGTTACGACTGATTACCTGCGAAACGAGACGACGGAGGGGCGACCGATGACGACTGCGAGTGGGTGGAGATGGCTCACGGTTGGAGATGCGGCCGTAGGGTTTTTGCAGAGAAGAAGGTTTACGAGGGGGGTGCCGAGGGTTCGGTTGAGTGTCTTTTATAATTTTTTTTCATATTTATATTTTTCACCCCAAACTTTGAATTGTTTTTTTCCTGTAGTTTGGTTAAATTACAGTTTAGACCCTGAACTTATTAATTATATTAATTATAATAATAATATTAATAATACTAATAAGACTAATAATATTAATAATAAACGTTATTAAGATTAAAAAAAGATAATAATAAGTACGATTAATTGTACCTTTATAGTTAATTTTCACTATTATTAATTATATAGTATTAGGTTCAACGTGTAAGGGCAAAGACGTCAAGTTTAGGTACGAAAACGAATATAATTACGCACAATGTAATAAATGTATGAGGAGAGTTAACGGGCTTAATGTCAATTGACGCACCTATCGGTGAAGGATGTCACAGTATCCCCTAGTTGAGAGAATTTCGTACTGAAATTCAACTGAAATTCAGCTGGAGTTAGATCCCGAAGCTCTATCTGCGAACAGATGCAGATATTCATCTTTCATCTGGTCTTTCCGTTCCTATGTAAACTCAGGCCCTCGTTTAGAGTTCCACCTCACTCTGACAATTGGGATCTTGTTGTGCTTCAATTGCTTCACCTCTCGGTCCATTATTTCTATTGGCTCTTCAACAAAATGAAGTTTTTCATCAATCTCAATTCCTCAATTGGTACCTGAAGGGATCCATCAGCTAAGCATTTCTTAAGGTTTGATACATGGAAGGTATCATATACGCCACTAAGCTCTCGAGGTAACTTTAATCGATACGCAACGGGACCAATCCTTTTTTGTGATCTCAAACTGTCCTACGTACCTCGGGGCTAACTTTCCCTTCTTGCCGAATCGTATGATACCCTTCCGAGGGGAAACCTTTAACAATACATGATCTCCCACATTGAATTCCAATGGTTTCTGCCAGTTATCCGTGTAACTTTTCTGACGGTCTCTGGCTGCCTTAAGTCTGTCTTTGATCTGAATATCTTGTCGTTATTTCCTAAATGATCTCAGGGCCTGTCAGTTGACTTTCTCCGACTTCAGTCCAACATACGGGAGACCTACACTTTCTTCCGTACAACTCTTCAAACGGAGCACATCCACTGCTCGTATGGTAACTATTATTATAAGAGAATTCGACTAGTGGTAAATAAGTATCCCAATTCTCCTTAAAGACGATCACACATGCCCTAAGTATGTCTTCTAAACTCTGGATTGTACGCTCGCTTTGTCCATCTGTTTGAGGATGATAGGCGGTGCTTAGATCCAATCGAGTACCCATTGCTTTCTGGAGCGTCTACCAGAATAGCGACGTAAACCGACTTTCGCGATCTGATACGATTGATACAGGCACGCCATGCATAGCCACAATTTCGTTCACATGTAATCTTGCTAACTTCTCCATCTTAAAATCCTCACGAATGGGTAAGAAGTGAGCGGACTTTGTCATTCTATCCACTATCACCCAAATCGAACCACTACTGGTCCTCGATAGTTTGGTGATAAAGTCAATTGCTATATTTTCCCATTTCCACTCAGGAATTTCTGGTTGTTGTAGTAATCCTGGTGGTTTTTGGTGTTCGGCCTTGACCTTAGAACAGGTCAAGCATTCACCCACATACTTAGCAATGTCCGTCTTCATACCTGTCCACCAATACAATTCCTTGACATCGTGGTACATTCCGCACCAAGATGAACGGAGTACCTCGACTTGTGTGCCTCATGCAGGACTATCACTCGTACATCTCCCTATTTCAGTACCCATATTCGATCCACAAAATAATGCACGCCATCCTCCTTACACCCCATCTGCTTATCTAACCCATGAAATTCTTCTCCAGCCATATTTTCTTCCTTTAATGCCTCACCTGTGCTGTTAGAATCTGAGATTCCAAATTTGATAGCATAATCATTCCTAAAGCTCGTGCCCGCATAGGTATGACACGCTCTTTCCTACTCAATGCGTCGGCCACCATATTGGCCTTTACAGGATGATATCGAATCTTACAGTCATAATCACTAAAAAGTTCTACCTATCGTCTCTGACGCATGTTTAATTCCTTCTGATCAAATATGTGTTGGAGACTCTTGTGATCAGTGTAGATGACACATTTTGTCCCGTACTGGTGGTGTCTCCAGATCTTGAGTGCAAACACTAACGCACCTAACTCCAGGTCATGAGTTGTGTAGTTCTTCTCGTGGACCTTGAGATGTGGAGAAGCGTAAGCTATCACCTTATCTTTCTAGATCAGGACACAACCCAAACCTTGGTGTGATACGTCATAATACACTAAAAAGTCATCATATCCTTCCGGGAGGGTTAGGATCGACGCATTACAAAATTTGTCTTTTAACGTCTAAAAGGCCTCTTCTTGTTTCCGTCCCCATTCAAATTTCTTATCCTTCGGAGTCAAAATAGTCAACGGTTGCGCGATCTTTGAGAAATTCACGATAAACCATCGATAATACCCGGCCAACCCCAAGAATTGTTAGATTTCAGATGGCGTCTTAGGCGCGTCCCATTTCTTTACTGCTTTAATCTTTCTGGGGTCGACATAAATTCCGTTATCATTAACCACATGCCCTAGAAATTTCACCTCACGTAATCAGAATTCGAACTTGGAGAATCAGTATTGCTCCCAGATGTTGTTCATGCTCCTCCTTTGACCGCGAGTAAATAAGGATGTCATCGATAAATACAATGACGAATTTGTCTATATACGGTTTGTAGACCCGATTCATAAAATCCATAAACACTGCCGGGGCGTTGGTCAATCCAAATGGCATGACTAAGAACTCATAATGTCCATATCAAGTTCTAAATGTTGTTTTCGGTATGTCATCTTTGTGAACCCTCAATTGATGATAGCCCGATCGAAGATCGATACTTGAGAAATAAGAGGCTCTTTGTAATTGGTCGAATAAATCATCAATCCTAGGGAGATGATATTGATTCTTCACAGTCAGCTTATTCTGCTCCCGGTAATCAATGCACATTCGGAACGACCCATCTTTCTTCTTAACAAATAATATCGGTGCTCCCCATGGTGAATGACTTGGTCGTATGAAACCCTTATCCAATAATTCCTGCAATTGACTCGATAATTCCTGCATTTCTGATGGTGCTAATCGATATGGCGTCTTTCCTACGGGTGTTGCTCCAGGAATTAAATCTATATGGAATTCCACTTGTCGAGCAGGAGGTAAACCGGTCAAGTCGTCAGGGAATACTTCCGGGAAGTCTCGCCCTACCGGAATGTTCTCCAATCCCTCCTCCTCTTTTGCTTTCTTTTCCACTATGTGTGCCAAAAACGCATAGCATTGCTTTTGCAAGCACTGAAGAGTCTTCATACAGGAGATAAGTTTTAGGTTTCTTCCCGGTCGTTCTCCCTGAATCTTGAGCACATCACCGTTAGGCATGGGGATTCGAACCGTTTTCTCACGAAAGAAAATTTCGGCTCCGTATTTTGATAGCCAATCCATGCCCACTACTACGTCGAAGCTTCCCAATTCGAAAGGTACTAAGTCTATTTCAAAGGCATGGTCCTCTAATATTATCATGCAACCTCTTATTATCTCGCTAGCATTCACAAACTTGCCATTAGCCATTTCTACTGAGTAACTAGTCTCTAGGCAACTAGGGTTCAAACCAAGTAAGGGTGCAAATTCAAAGGAAACAAAGCTATTATCTTCCCCAGTATCAAACAATACAGACACAAAATGATTATTGAGAAGATACGTACCCGTAACGACATTCGGGTCTTGACGAGCGTCATTTGCTCCAATCACAAACTCACGTCCTCGGGCAACATTCCCTTGATCCCCCTGTCCTTGGTTACCATCTATTTCCCTCACTTGGTTTTGATTATTCCCTTGTTGACCCAATGCCCGATTCAGTCTGGGGCACACGTTCCGATAATGATCAGGGCATCCACACTCATAGCAAACCTTAACATTTCCTACTGGGTTAACGGTGTTTACCGGTGCAACCATGTTAGGCGCCACCCTACAGTCTTTTGCAAGATGGCCCGAACGCCTACAGTTTACGCACACCTGACACGACATCGTTGGTGGATGATGAAAATTACACTTACCACACTTAGGATGCGGCCCAACCTATTCCCTCCTACCTTGGTTCACTGCCACAAAGTTTCTCGTCACCCTCGCCTTCTTGTCAATTTTCCCGGCTCCCTGTCTACTCATCTCCCCTACATCTTTCCTCTTTTATCCACCTCTACCCAGTACTCCCGTTCTTACTATTTCGTCAGTCAAAGTGTCGGCTTTCAGAATTGCATTTTGGATTGTAGGAGGGGCTGCTGCAGTTACCATTACTCGGATTTAAGGGGCCTAGCCAACTCATGAAATCGATCGGTGTATGCTGCGTGCCCAGCTCCTACCATAGCATTATTCCAAAACTCATGCACCAACTTCTGTATTTCATTGTTAGGGTAGTACTCCTCGGTAATCAATGCCTTGAACTCATCCCAAGTCATCTGCATTACTGCCTCTCTTCCCCTTGCCTGGATTTGTGTGTTTCACCAGGTTAACGCCTTTCCTTGTAGTGAACAGGTGGAGAACTTGATTTTCTAGCTTTCCAAGCACTCGCTAATGTCAATCACAACTTCCATTTTCTCTAACCACCTTGTAAGGACTATCGCTCCACCTTTACCATCAAATTCCTTTGGTTTACAGGCTGCGAACTCCTTGTAAGTACACCCACGTCTCCTCTCGTTATACCTAGGCCCGTTCTCGTGTCCTCCTCTATTAGGATTATTCTTTCGTGGACCATTATTATTTCCATCTTTAAAGTCATTGTCGTTCTCATTACCACCCCTATCATTACCATTGTTCTCTCCATCAATCCCATTTGTTTCACCCTCGTGTTCCTCGTTGTTTTCCCCATTATCTCCATTATTGTTCTCGTCACCACCGTTGTTGTGATTCTAAAGATTGTCGCTCACCTGAGCCACTATAGTGGAGATCAGGGTAGCCAGTTGCTGAGCAATCATGGCAGCTAAATCAGGGTTTCTTGCACCACGGTTGTTACCAGTCGGTCCTCCTTGATCTCTTCCACCTGGTGCTTCACCATGACCACCAGCACCTCTGCGTCTTCCTCTGCCTCTACCTCTTGGTCTAGCACCTCCCCGACCATTACTGCGTGTGACTCTTTTGGGCGGCAGTTTCTAATCAACCATAGATAAAATGTACGCTTCAGTCATAACAAAGTTCATCATAATTCAATCACGTACGAGTAAATAACACATTATTGTAAGTCTTACACATCACAAGATAATATCAAAATGATAGAGTAATAATAATAATATAGATTGCACCATTATAAGTCACAATGCCTAAAGGACGTTCAAATACCAAGGAAACACCCCCAAAATAAGTAAATACACATAATCTAACCGAGTCTAACATAAAACATAGAATAAATAGAAATGACAATCTTTAAGTCTTCACTTCTTCATCCGTGCCCGTGTGACGTCAGTCCTGGTCATCATCACTACTGGAGGAACTAGAGGGGCTCGAGGGCAGGTTGGGGTAGTCACCCCATAGACTGTCCTCTTCAGCTGGTACTTGGTACCTAATGCGAGTAGCTAAGAACACCCTCTTTCTCGCCGTCCTTATTGTCACTGGCCCCACGCCATTTTGCTGATACGGTCCCCAAGGGTAACCAGGCACCTAGGGTCCCACCACAGGGGTGTACCTCGCGGTTGCCTGCCTGGCAGGCACCTTGGGAGCAGCTGGGGCAGCAGGGATGATCGGAGCACTCGGTGCAGCAGGGATGACCGGAGCACTCGGTGCAGCAGGAATGATCGGTGCTGCAGGAACAAGCGGTGCAGCTCGGGCAGCAGGCAACCCTAACACCACGAGGTTACCCGACTCTTACCATCGTATGAATCCAACATCCACTCCTTGGAGTCGGACTCGGTATCAGATGATATGGGTAGCATGTGGTCCGAGAGGACCTCTTCGTGTTCTGACTTAGAGTCAAATAAGATAGCACGGGATGCTAAAGGATTAGACGGGCCAGCAGATTACATCCTATAAGGAAGACGTATAAGTACTTTTCTTCAAGTGAGACAGTTCAAATAATAAGGGAATAGATAGACAGAATAAGAGGAAACAACATGTAATATCAGATGCACGTAAAGCCCTAGTATGCATTCTACATGATAGTTCCTAGGTTATAGTCTAGGTCGAGTGATCCACCTAATTCTCTATAACCAATGGCTCTAATACAAATCTGTCACACCCCCGCTTAAAGCGGAAACACGAGAATGTAATGGACGGGATCGTCATAAGACATTGTTAATTAATAAAGATGCATTAAATGATAAAAGTCAACGTGTCATGACGCCACCCGACACAAATGGAGACTTGTGTCATGGTCAGTCAATTCCACGACAAACATAGCCAAATAGTCAAAAGAAATGTAAATCCCACAACCTGGGTGCAAGCGATAGATATGCATGACAAGAAAACCCAAAATAATAGTCGATCACATCCAAATAGTTTAATGATGTAAATCCTAAGGTCGTTGCTAAGGCAACATCCCTAGTTATCATCGATGGTTGTTACCTGAAAAGATATGCTCAAAAGGGTCAACATATTGTTGGTGAGTTCGCAGGTTTAAATATATAAACAAAATTGATGCAGCGTAATAGTTTGGTAGGACATAGTATAAACAATTATAAGCAAGTAATATCACATGTAAACATGAGCATCACAACTAAACCTACGACGTACACACAGATCTTGTCGGAACATATTCACCCTAAGGCCCGTTCCTTGCCACTGTCAGTCCCAACTAGTATACTAACAAACAAGGGTAGGGGTGTCAACGCAATAGTACTATCAATACCTGTCTGTCGGTTCCAACACCAGAATTAAATAGTTGTGAATAAAGAACCTCACAGCAAACTCATGCATGTACCAGATATACACTCACAAAACAATAAACACTACAGCATGAAAAGGGTGAGCATACTTTTCCCCCAAGTTTGTAAACAATTGAAATGAAAAAGGGGCCACGAAACTTACTTGAACGTGAAGAAGTAAATTGAACAATTACTTCAAAGAATGTGAGCAACGAAGGATCAAACACCTATATAATAATTGTAACTAAGTCTTTAAATGTGCTCAACGAGATTAGACATGTTCGGTTGGTTCAGGTCGGTTCGGGTTCGACGCGCAATATGCACCACGATAGACACACACACACACACACACACACATATATATATATATATACACACATAGACACACACACACACACATATATATATATATATACATATATATATATATATTTATATATATATGTATATATATAAATATATATCACACCGTACAAAATAACGTTAATAATAATGATAGTAATACTAATGGGGATATCATCATTACTGTCAAAATATTAGTAACAATAATAGTAATAATCATAGTCATAATAATTATAATAATAATAATAATAATAATGATAATAATAGTAATAATAATAATAATAATAATAATAATAATAATAATAATAATAATAATAACAATAACAA
>BJCO01818774.1:0-14041 GCA_018326465.1 Flaveria floridana | reverse complement strand
AAATGAACAAGATTATATATATATACATATATATATATATATATAAATAATTTGTTCATAAGGGATTATTTGTTTCATTGCTTAAATTAGTTAAACAATGACATATAATAGTGTGTAAGTGCTATAAAATTAAATGGTTTAATTTTATAAAAGGTAGAATGCAACAGTATAATTTTATAAAAGTGAATTGAGAGGGAAAGACAAAAAGGGAGCCTATTTCGGCCGCACCTTTGTGTCTTGGGATTCCCTTTTGTTGTTCCAATGACATGCAATAACTACTTACTTCTTCACTCTTGCATTCTACTCTCTCTCTCACACACAAACTTAAGAGCAAATCCTCTCAAACCTCTCTCTATCAATCGGTTTTTTAGAGTAAGAAAGGACTGATTTTCAGCTTTTGATCTAAGAGTTCTTGGCTGAAAATCAAAGGTTCAAGAGGGTTTTTGAAGGTGGTGTTGCATAGCCTAGCATAGAAGGTGTTTGAAGAAGCTTGGGGTACAACCTCTTGAGGACTTCTAGCTTGAAGTTTCAGCCACAAATATCATCTTCCTCACCTCATAATTTCAGATTTAAGGAAGCTACAAAGGTTGTAGATTCTGAACTATCTTGTGTTATTTTATTGTATGTATGTGTATAATGATCCATGGCTTGGGGTTCTTTGTTAAATGGGTTTAACAACTATCTTATTAACATGTTTTAAAATATAAAATCCGCTGCGTTTTCATATAAACTAAGTTATATGAGCTTTGATAAACATGTTAAAACCCCTACAATAAACTCTTATACATATTTATATTATTGTATGCAATGTATATATAGGTTAACCTATTATATGTGTTTATTTATATGTATGATTGCAGGAATAACAACATACTTGGTCAATTTGTAAAATTGACCAAGTGTGAGAACTATCTATGAATTAACAGAATGTTCTTCCGTAGATATTCTGACAAAACAAGTGTGCATCCAAAGATCTTCTGTGGAAGAACAAAGTCCTACGAATACAGTAAGTGACTAAACTCCTACGGAAGACCAAGGTCCTGCAGATGGCACAAGTCCTGCGGATGACACAATTCCTATGGAAGAACAAACCCCTACGAAAGACCAAGGTCCTATGAAAGGCACAAGTACTGGGGATGACCAAAACACTTGCTTGTACTTCACCAAGTATGCAAAGTAAACAAGTGAAACACTAAAGTAAGGTCATAAAGTCAACTTCTACGGACAACTTCACTTTAGTCAGAGAATGTCACATCAATACATTCTCTGAGTAACTTTGTTACAACGATAAGAAAGTTACTATTACCCTAATAGTATAATAATGAGCCTATAAATATGAGGCATAAGTGCACACTTTCTTACCATGAGATGCAGCTGAAGGTCCAGGTTGTGTTGTTTAATATGGTTCAATCTTAACCTCAACCTCAAGAGGAGCTTAGCTTGTGGAGAATGCAAGTCCACAAGCTCTCCCATTTTAAACTTCTGCTTGGTCACTCTAATATGCTCATCCATAGTGGATAGAGAAACTAAACCAAGCCTTCTTTTGGAGAATCAATGCAACTTCAAGAAACTCATCATCCTCTGCATATTAGCAAACTTCTTTTGACTCTTTTGGATGATGGATCTTGACTTTGCAGCTTCTTCTGTCATCTTTCTCTTAGTAGCCTTTTGTAATTTAATGAACTATTGTTCTAGCTACTTAAGATACTCAAAGTCAATGTACTCATGTGAGAGGGGAAGAAGTACAGATGCCTGATATAGGCCTGTGGCATTCATTTAATTGATCATGTTTCATCTATCAACCTTCTTGTCTACCTAAGGTTTCTTAGTTGCCACAGCCTCTCTCTTAGGGCTTTCATGAACTGGGGAGAGAATAGGAGCATGTTTGAGGAGCAATTCTACATCCTCTACCTCCTTCCTCTCCTTTCTCAGCTCTAAGTCTGCTAGTTTATTCAATTCTTCTAAGGGAAGAGAGATGAGTTCATCAATATTGTAATTTTTGGTCCCTAAGTAGTTTAATCTAGCAGCCCTCGATTCATCATCTTGAGTGTTTGGCCTGGAGGCTGCCTTGATTGCAGCTTCCATGAAGCCTTGAGACCCACTTGAACTCTCTCCCCTTAGGTTACTCTTCCTCTCTCTTTCTTCCTCCTCAATCTCCTTAGGAGTTATTTTCCTTTTCCCTTTATCACTCACAGGCCTTGGTGACTTAGGGTGTAGAGAGCTTTGGCCTTTATTTCCTGATTCAGCAATCAGACTCTGGCTAGAGAGAGGTTATGAAGTACCTTTACCAATTGGTGCCTGACTGAGGGCAGAGGATGTTGAAGTAGTAGTTTCTGTGACAATGCTCACAGGTTCTATCACTGGGCCTTCAGTCAAGGTTTCCCCTTCGAAGCTAATCTTAGGATCCACCTTAACATCCAGTTGACCAATGACATTGCCTGTTTGCATTTGTTTTTTTCTTTGTCTAAACTCTTCAACAATCCTATCTTGAATCCTCTCAGCCATTCTGTTAGCTTGCCTATGTTGAGTTAGGTTGACAAGTGGCATATTGACTAAAGGAAGACATTTATAGTAGTTCAAGGTATGAAAGTTGAAGATCTCTTGCTGTCCTTGAAATCTATGCAGTATCAGGGCTCTTCAGTTAGCATTATACCTCCACCCTAGTATTTCATTCTCAGCTCCATAGGGTGGGGATGACATTTCCCTAGGAATACCCTCCTTAAACAAGCTTTGTATGATGGAGTCCATATCAATATGAACTGAGGATGTTATTGGGCATAGAAAATTGCAAGTGAGGGTGGTGAATCCTTAATGTCCATACTCTGTGAAGGACTCCCAAGTTTTGAGATTTCTTGGACTTCCTCCCCTTTTTTGGTAGCATCACCCTCTTGCATAGGTGAGTTGGGGGTTAAGTCTATAACATTCTCAGGTTCTTGTGTTCCTGGTTGAATTCTCCTGAAAGGTCTCCTAGCTAGTTGTACCGAGATCAGAAATCTCAAGTTGCTGATTATTGACCCTTCTTTGCAAGGTAGTCACTTGAGATTCCAAGTGATTGACCTTTGAGACTAGATAAGTGTAGGTTTTGGTCAGTTTTTGCACTTTTAGTCTAAGGTTCCCCTCATATTCAGCAGAAGAATCAATGGGGGATGAGAGAATAAGACCTAAGTCTTCTTCCTCATCACCAGCCTATTGTTCTTGGTTGTTGGATTTCCCCTGCACATTGACAACTTCAATTGAAGTGTCAGGTTGAGTTGCAATGGTTGAGGTCTTAATGATATAATCACTTGCAAAAGTGAGAGCCTCTTTTATATGGATCCCCTAAACAAGTTCAGAAAGATCCACCTTAGTGGTAGGTGTGTGATGTGGGCTAGATATCGGAGAAGCAGGATTACTCATTGCTCTTTGAGTAAGGAAAGAGAAGAGAGACTCATGGTACTCACTGAGTGCAATATCCCCATCATCATAGAAGTCTAGGCTGGGTATTGGCTAGTTTAGATCAAGAGTCTGGGGATGGTAACTTTCCCCTAAAGGTTGTTCACTAGAGTGTTAAGACTTAGAGTGAAGGATTAAGGCTTCTTGGGTTGTGAGCTCGTCAGTCTAAGCATGAGGAACCTCATGACTGATTATTGGTGAGATGGGAGTGGTTTGCTCCTCAAGAGAAGTAGGAGCTCCAGTGTCCACTTCCTCCTGTATGGGTGTTGATATGGGGGCCTGCATAAGTTGAGTAACCTGTGTAGGGGGTTTGTTTGGATTTTCTTCAGTAGGTGATGCTTATTTGTGGCTGTGTGGGTTGTCTTGAAGTGGAAGGTGTGGGTTCAACACTAGCTGGTGCTGCTAGGTTGCCACCTTGAACAATGAGCTCTAACATTTTTAGAACTAGGGCTGTTTCTACCCCTGAGAAGCCCACAATAGGCTTTCTCATAATTTTAAAGATGGAATATTACATGTTCCCCTTAACCGTGAGCCCAGTTCAAAATTAAGAATGTGCTGGACATATGTAGGGAACATGTAATACTCTAAGGAGTCCAAGTTTGAAATCAAATTAGTGTACACAAATTGTGTATACCTAAACTTGACCCCATGAACCATCCCGTGGACTATAAAGGAGAGGTCTTCTATAATTTTTCCTATCCTCCATGTTTGTTAAACAAGCTATGGATGATGACATGGAGGAGGTATTTCTATTAAGAGGAAACCTTCAATTTTCTAAAGGTTCTGACTGAGAAGTCACCTTCATAGCCAATCTGCTTAAAGGAGTGGTTAACAGTAGATTTTGGAAAAGAAAAATCACCTTCTAGATCATCTAGCTGAAGACGAGTGCTTATGGAAGCTGGAGTGATGAAGATTGTCCTCCCCTGCACTGTGGCAGACAGTACCTTCTTGCCATCCATGGTGACTTCTTGGCAGGTCCTTTAAAAGCACAAAAGTTGATCTTATAGAGTGTATGATCAATGGTGAGGGAGGTGAAGTAGTTTGGTAGAGAGAGAAAGCGGCAAACCTCTGAGAAACTTGGATCTTTCTCAGAGTTCAACAAAGCAACTTGATTATGTTGCCAGTGAAGATGCATGGAGAAATGTAGTTGGTTTTTGCGGTCAGGGTTGACCATTTGGGTAGCTTTAAGGTGAAGAAAGGTAAGAACAAAGGCGGTGAGTGTGTGAATTTAGGTTAGAGAAGTTGCGGATGAATAAGATAGTGAAAGAGGGGGGAACCGTTGGGTATATTTATATGAAATGGATTTAAGATAAAGTTAATGTAAAAGAAGAAACTTTGATATCAGAATGTCGGTCCCACCACTGAAAAGGTGCCCAAAAAGGTAGTTTTCTTGGAAGTCGAAATTCTTCCGAAGGTACTTTGTCTTCAAAAGTTTTTGTAAAAACTTCCCATGCCAAATTTTGACTTCAAAAGATAATTCTTGGCTTTGTGAAAATTTTCTTCGGAAAAAAATTTTCTTAAGTAATTTTTCTTCTGAGGCATATTTGGTTTCGAAAGATATTAAAACTTGGGAGTTTTATTCTTAAGGGAATAAATCTTCGGAGACATAGTTTCTTTTGGAAGAAATTTGTTCTTTAAATACCTATAATTACTTATAAGTATATTTTGTCTTCGCAAGAAATATTAACATTTCTTCCGAAGGTAAATTTCTTATAAGTAGTTATCTGTTTTAAGGACTTGAAATTCTTTCAAAGACAATTTTTAATGTCTTTTGAAAGAAAATATATTTAAATTTTTTCAAAATTATAAGGAATATCATTTGAAAAATATTTTCTTTCAAAGTAAACTTGGCTTATGTAGGTGATAGTTTAGACAACTTAGGTTACACAGTTCTTTTTAGAAATAATATTGAATTAATTTTTAAGAAATTCTATTTAAATTTAATCACCCCAATAGCTAATACAAGATATTTCAATCTCTGTTCATCAAAACCCTTTGTGAAAAGATCAACATATTGTTCATTTGTGTTAACTTTGACTAAATTTATCAATCCCTTTTCACAGTTATCTCTAATTAGATGATACTTGATGTTTATGTGTTTTGTCCTTGTGTGCTACACAAGACTCTCTGTGATAAAGATGACAATGTTGTTGTCTATATGGATGGGAGTCTCTTTGAAGTTGTATTCACAGTACAACATCTGATTCTGAATCCAAAGCACTTGAGCACAATAGCTAGCAGAAACAATGTATACAACTTTAGTAGTTGAGGCAGATACTTAGGATTGTTTCTTGCATTGCCATGAGACTATCTTTCTACCAAGGTATTGACATCTCCTAACTTTGTAGTCATGTTGCAGCCACCATAGTTACTATCTATATAAGCATACAGATTGAAGTCAGAATTCTTTGGATACCAAAGGCCTAGCTTAGGGGCTCCTTTGAGATACCTAAGAATCCTTTCGACAACAACCAGGAGTGACAGCTTGGGGTTTTCTTGATATCTTGCACAGATGCATGTAGCAAACATGATATCAGGCCTGGTGGCTGTAAGATACATAAGAGACCTAATCATAGCCCTGTAAAGATGTTCATCTACACACTCCCCCTTAAGATTAGGTCCAATAGAGTGGTTTCTGGCTATGGGTGTCTTTGTAATCTTACATTCAGTCATGTTGAATCTTGTAAGTATGTCCTGTACATACTTTTACTAACTTATGAAGATGCCATTGTCAACTTGCTTTACTTGAATTCCTAGAAAGAAATTGAGTTCCCCCATGGCACTCATTTCAAATCTGTTCTTCATCAGCCTCTCAAAGTCTTTGCAGAGCTTTATATTAGTTGACCCAAAGATAGTGTCATCTACATATACGTGAACCAACATCAAGTCATTCCCTGTTTCTTTGATAAAAAGAGTTCCATCTATAGTAACCCTTTTGTAGCCATCATGACACAGATACTGAGATAGTGTCTCATATCACTTTCTTAGAGCTTGGTGCTGGCCATAAAGAGCTTTATCAAGCTTACAGACATAATCAGGATCATCTGCGTCTGCAAAGCCAGATGGTTGTTTGACATACACTTCTTCATCAATCACCCCATATTAGAAAGCATGCTTGACATCAAGTTGGTAGACCTTGAAGTCTTTGGATGCAGCAAACGCTAGGAATATCCAAACAGCTTCAAGTCTTGCTACAGGAGCAAAGACATCAGTATAGTCAATCCTTCTTCTTGTGTGTACCATTGGATAACCAGTCTTGCGTTGTTCTTAATGACAAGTCCTCTATCATCCTTCTTGTTCCTAAAAACCCACTTGGTTTCTATGATAGTCTTCCCTTGAGGAAGAGGACATAGGTTCTAAACCTTTTGCCTTTTGAATTAAAGTAGCTCTTCTTGCATTGCTTCAACCCAACTTCCATCCTTCAAAGCATAATCAACTTTCTTTGGCTCTATCCGAGACAAGAAGCAAGACTATAGACAAATATTTTTTTCAAGGCTTTGTCCTCTTGTTCTCACCCCTTGTGTAACAGCCGGAAATTTTAAGTGAAAGAAGACAGACCGAAGTTTTCGCGTGAAATGAAGTTTTCGCGCGAAATGAAGTTCTTGCATGAAAAGGAATGTAGCAGCAAAGTTCTCACACGAATGGATGTTTTCCTGCGAGAAGCCTGCGAAAAGTATGCCAGGGTATAAAAAGCTGCAAACACCCATGCCTGACACTCACTTACAAGAAAAGTGCTGCTTCTAGAGAGAGAAAACGATGGTGTAGAGATAGAAAGTGAAGAAACGAAGTGTTTAAGGTATGTAACTCGTGTAGTAACTCGTGCATGTACTAAGGAACGATTATTGATGTATATAACCGGTTATTTTGTAGTTTTCGTTCGGTAAGAGCTTCGGGAAGGTCTAGTTTGTGCTAAAAGTTCACGAGGTAAGTTTCTAGTCCCTTTTTTTTCCGTAAGTTTCCATGTTTTAGGGCTATTATGCATATTAGAACGTTTGAAAATGCTTGTTTATGCCGAATGATGATGTTTATGATGTTAGGCAGCCTTAGATGCGGAAAGTTAGAGAACTGGCAAGGAAACACGTAGTTCGCGCGAGTAGTTAAAGTTGTACGTTAGGAAATTTGAATCTGCAGGTTTCGCGTGAAAAAAAGGTTCTCGCGCAAGAAGTATAGTTCTCGCGCGAGAGGATGTTGTCGCGTGACAAGAAGTTCTAGCGCGACATGTTGTTTTTGCGCGAGATGATGATATTTAAAAAAGCAAGTTTTGAGTGATACATTGTTGTCGCACGAGAGGTTAAGTTTTCGTGCGATTAGATGTTTGAAAATGCAGGTTTTGAGTGATGCATTGTTATCGCACGAGATGTTAAGTTTTAGTGCGATTAGATGTTTAAAAATGCAGGTTTTGAGTGATGCGTTGTTATCGCGTGAGAGGTTGAGTTTTTGCACGATTAGATATTTAAAAGTGTAGGTTTTGAGTGATGCATTATTCTCGCACGAAATGTGAAGTTTTCACGTGAGAAGATGAAATTGAAATATGTAATGCTTTAGAATAATCTGTCATGATGTTTCTGATATGTTATCTTTCTACGATGTAATAGTCTTCAAAACTATATAATTTTTTATGTATCTTTACTTAATACATACGAATGAATAAGTAAAGTATGATGTAACGAAAGTGAAAGATAACGAAGATGAGAAACGGAAGTAATGAACGACGGGATCCTTGTCGCTACCCCGGTACTATAACCCACTTTGTGCATAATGTTTGGCTTCGTGCCTATGTATTCGCTTTGTGCACAATGTAACTGCTTCGTGCATAATGTATATGCTTTGTGCACAATGTTCATGCTTCGTGCACAATGTTTATGGTTTTGTTTACAAGCCTTGATAAAGTACCAGCTTCGTGCACAATGTTAGGGGTCTAGCATAAGGCAGGATCCATAAGAAAGTAAAAGATGTTAACAAATGAACGTGCGAAACAAACGACGAATGATAACGAGCAATGATAAAAAGATAAAAAAATAATTATTATCAAGGTGTATGTATGATGTATTATCATGTACGAATGTAAAGGATATGTTTATACGAAAGTAAATTATTTTATTTATAAAACTAGAACTCACTCAGCGTCGCTGACTTTTGTATGCATAATAGTTGGAAGGTAGAGTTTGATGTTGAGGAGGCACAGGCATGGATGCATAAGCTACTAGGAAAAGGATTCAAGACTGGCATCCACATTTTTGAGAACATTATTGTGTTAATACAAATTTTAAGATGTAAACGTAACGATATGATGATTTGACACGATTATTGTTATAAATGAAAAGTTTAAATTCCGCTGCAAATGTTATTTTCAAATGTTTTATGCGATGAATGACCAATCTAAGAATCCCGGAAACGGGGCCTTACAAGTTCATATCAGAGCTAAAGTTTAAGAGAATTGGATAAATTATTTTCAAAACCAAAAACTTAAACTGAGAAGGGGATAAGAAAGGGACGGGATGCCAGTCCTGATAGATACATGTCCATAGATAAATATTTAATGCAAACGTTTTTATGTACATTAATGAAAAAGGAATTATATGCGCATGTTACATGAATTGTGTGCCTTTAGTAGACTTGAACGCTGATGTAGTCAGGATAGGAAATGCTTAGGGATGAAAAGTGAAGTAAGTGACTAATCACAACTGGCCACTGTAATTAATGACTTACTATACTTGACATAATCTAAGCTATTACCTTGAATGATCATGTTGGTATTTAAATCTTATAGAGATTAACGATTGCCGGTGGTAGATCATCAAAGGCCTCATGAGGTAGAGTATGTGGTGGACGTGGTGCTGGACCACGAGTCATAAGGAACATGGCTAGAGCTGCTGAAATAGCACCTGAAGAGCCTGAGATTCATCATAAGGAAGGCGGTGAAGAGAGTGCTAACTTGAGGGCATCAGTGAAAGAGGCAGTTCTGGAGGAGGTTCATTAGGTCATGCAGATGATTCTGTCGTCTATGGTGACCGAAGTGATTAGAGCTTTGAGGGAGGATGAGAAGAAGGAGAAAAAGGAAAAGAAGAAAGCTACTGAGAGAAGATGTGAAGAGGGAGAGGAAAGGGGCAATCGGAGGCTGAAACGGTTGTCTCTAGTGATAATGAGGAAGAAGAAGTTGTGCAGGAAACTGCACAGGGCTGTAACTATAGGGCATTCCAAAGATGCAGGCCCCCGACGTTTGATGGGAATGGTAGTGCTGCTGCTTCTCATCGATAGGCGAGGAAGATGGAGGTGATACTTGATATTAACGAGTGCCAAGAGGATCAGGAGGTGAAGTTTGATACTCATTCATTTGTGGACTCGGCCTTATGCTGGTGGGACAACATCGTCCAGGCCGAGGGTAGCGGGGCGATTAGAAGGATGAGGTGGAGTGAGCTGAAGAAGTTGGTGATTAAGGAGTTCTATCCTCATAGGGAGTTGGATAAGGTTGAGAGGGAGTTCTTGCAGTTTGAGGTAGGAACCATGAACCACCAGCAGTATACAACAAAATTCAATGAGATGGCAAGGCTAGTGCCAGATCAGGTGACGCCCGTGTCATGAAAGATCAAGGGGTATATTCGAGGTCTGCCGGTGGATATTCGCAGACATCTGATCAACGCCCGCCCAGGTACATTTAGGTCGGTGGTCGATCTGGTGGGGAGACTGTATGATAAGCGAGAGGCGGTGACCGCGGTGGAGGCAAAGACGAAGTGGAACAATAGGAATGGGAAGCGGTTCCATAGTGGTGATTCTGTGGCTGGAGGTAAGAAGATGAGAGTTAATGATCTAAAGGTGTTAATGGGGCGAGAGAAGGCACGCAGAAAGTGCGGGAATGAGCATGCAGGAGAATATAAGTGGGGATCAAACCTCTACTTTAAATATGGGAAGGAGGGCTATAGAGCGAAGGACTGTAGAGGAGCAAAGTGTTACAACTGCGGTGAAATAGGGCATGTTTGCAGAGACTGCAGGAAGGTAAGAGCGGAGAGCTCTGGGGCAATGAAGAGAACTGACAAAGAGAAGGAGGGGCAGAGGGCCAAAGCCCGAGCATGCACTATGACTATGGAGGAGGCTAGGGGTGATCCCGATGTTGTGCCAGGTACATTCCTTGTGAACCAAACTTAAGCCTCTGTGATTTTTGATTCCAGTGCTAGTAGGAGTTTCACTTCTGCTGCTTTCTATGCTAAGTTGCCCATTAGGAGTAGAAAGGTTGTTGAGCACTTCGATGTAGAAACTTCCATTGGTAAGCCTACCAATATTTCTGACATGGTAGAGGAGTGTGAGATAGAATTGGAAGGTCATAGGTTCTCTGCTAGTTTGTTCATGATGCCCTTAGGTGGATTCAATGTAGTACTAGGGATGGATTGCCTAGTAACCTAAGAGGCAAGTATCGTGTGCTAGAGGAAGATAATTTGATTGGTTGCGCCCGACGGGAGTATGGTGACGATCTACGGATAGGATTTGCAAGGTCCTGAAAGTAATTTCGATGGTGGTGGCAGAGAAGTGTATGAGGAGTGGATGTGGTGCCTATCTGGCCTACGTGAAGGATGTGGACGCGATAATGCCACGACTGTCAGACGTACCGGTGGTGTGTGACTTCTCGGACGTGTTTCTGGAGGATTTATCCGGTGTGCCACCCGATCGTGAGATCGAGTTCCAAATTGATTTGATACCGGTGCCCAACCTGTTGCCAAAGCGCCATATCGCCTAGATCCATCCGAAATGAAGGAACTGATGACTCAGTTGCAAGAGCTTCTAGACAAGGGGTTTATTCGATCGAGTATCTCTCCATGGGGTGATCTGGTCCTGTTTATAAAGAAGAAGGATGGAGTATGATGATGTGCATCGACTACCATGAGCTGAACAAGTTGAGGGTGAAGAATCGGTACCTGTTACCGAGGATTGATGACTTGTTCGATCAGCTCCAAGGTGCTTGTTGGTTCTTGAGGATAGATCTTTGATCTGGTTACCATCAACTGAAGTTGAAGGAGCAGGACATTCCTAAGACAACTTTTCATATGCGTTACGGACACTATGAATTTCTCGTGATGTCCTTTGGTTTAACTAACACGCCAGCTGCTTTTATGGATTTGATGAATCGGGTATGTCAGCCGATGTTGGATAAATCAGTGATTGTGTTGATCGATGATATCCTGATTTATTCGAAAAGCGAAGAGGACCATGCCAATCACATTCGTGAGGTGTTGGAGATGCTTAGAAGAGAGAAATTATATGCCAGGTTCTCCAAGTTGGCGTTCTGGTTGTGCAAAGTTTAGTTTCTGGGTCACATGGTGAATCTCGAGGAAATTATGGTAGACCCGGCAAAAGTGGAGGCGGTGATGCAACTGAAATCTCCAAAGACGCCATCCGAGATTCATAGCTTCTTGGGTTTGACGGGTTATTACAGGAGATTCATCCAAGCCTTTTCTAAGATAGCTTCTCCGTTGACCAAGTTGACCCGCAAGGATGTGAAGTTCGTATGGGATCCAGAGCAGGAGAAAGCTTTCAAGTAGCTAAAGATGAGGTTGATGCAAGCTCCTGTCTTCACGTTAGCCGAATGAAGCGACGACTTAGTGGTCTATTCGAATGCTCCTTATTCAGGGTTAGATTGTGTGTTGATGCAGTGGGGGGAAGTTATAGCCTATGCCTCCCGACAATTGAAGATCCATGAGGCTAACTACCCTACCTATGATTTGGAGCTACCGCTAGTGGTATGCGCATTGAAGATTTGAAGGCACTACCTGTACGGGACGAAGGGTACCATCTTCACCGACCACAAGAGCCTGAAGTACTTCTTTGAGCAGAAGGACCTCAACATAAGGCAAAGGAGATGCTTGGAGCTCATAAAGGATTATGACTGTGAGGTACATTACCATCCAGGTAAGGCCAACGTTATGGCCGATGCCCTTAGCCAAAAGGAGAGACCCGAGCCGATTTAGGTGAAGGCCTATCAGTTGGTTATGACCGCTGATGTGATGAAACGGGTGAAGGAGTTTCAGGACGAAGCGCTTAAAGAAGATCGGATTAATTCCGAGCCTATGAAGGGTCTAGTCATAGAATTGGGTGAGAACACTCTTGGTGTTAGAACCCGACATGGACGGATGTGAGTACCTTGTTATGGTGATCTAAGGGGAAAGATTATAGATGAGGCCCATAGGACTCGATACTCGATTCATCCCGATGCCACAAAAATGTATCAGGATATGAAGAAAAATTATTGGTGGCTACGAATAAAGCGTGATGTGGCAGAGTACGGGAGCAAGTGCCTTACTTATTTGCAAGTGAAGGCGGGACATCAGAAGCCATACACCAAAATCCAACCTTTGAATATACCCGAGTGGAAATGGGAGCAGATCACCATGGACTTCATAACGAAGTTGCCACGCACGACAAGGGGATACGATGCCATATGGGTGATAGTCGACCGTTTGACGAAGAGTGCTCACTTTCTGCCGATCCATTAGACGCATTCATCTGAACAATTGGCGGACTTCTTTATCAAGAAGATTGTAGCTCTTCATGGTGTACCGGTGTCTATTGTGTCTGACTGTGACACTCAGTTTACATCAAATTTTTGGAAGAGATTTCTCGACGTGATGGGTACGAGGTTACATATCAGTACGACTTACCATCCCCAAACAGATGGACAGTCTGAGAGAACCATGCTTCGGGCATGCGTCATCGATTTTGGTGGAAGTTGGAACGAGCACTTACCTTTCAGCTGAGTTCTCAGCTATCATGCAAGCATAGGTATGCCTCTTTATGATATGCTATACGGTAGAAGGTGTAGAACGCCCGTGTGTTTTGGCAAGATCAGGCAGAAGGAGTTGGGAAGTATCAAGGTGATCGAGGCTATGATCGAAAAGTTGGAAAATATCAAGGCCTTTATAAAGGCAGCGAAGGATAGACAAAAGTCGTATGCCGACAAGAGACGTAAATCGATCGAATTCAATGTGGGCGATAGAGTTATGTTGAAAGTCTCACCTTGGAAAGGGAGTATTCGGTTTAGGAGGCGAAGGAAGTTGTTAATGCTTCTTTAAAGATTAACATTTTGTCTTTATGTGTCTTTTTGTCTTTTGTAATAGTATAGGGACTATTATTGTAATTAGTTAGTTCCTTTCTTTTTGGTTTATTGATAGTATATATAGCATAGACTAGTGTAGGTTTAAGACGAGAATCTGCTTACACTGTTTGTAATTGTCTTTGCTTTATATCAATAAACTCGTTGAATTTTGTTGATATTATGCTTAGATTTGATTACTTTGATTGTGTTTTTATTGAATTGTTAACTAATATCATCACAGATCTATACATTTGATACTATCAAATGGTATCAGAGCTGTTGGTTGAGTGAATTGAGTTTTGTCGAACTTTGAAAACTCAAAATTCACTTAGTTCTGTGATTGATTAGCAATTCAATTGAAATATTGTGGTTTTTAGTTGTGTTTAATCATCATAAGCATGAATTGAACCACAATTAGCAGTCGAATTCATCAAATTTCAGAGAATTAGTCGAAATTTGGTTCGAAAAGTGTTCATCTTTGTCGAACTGAAATTTGGAAGATTCACTGATTGTTTGTTGATAATCAAG
>BJCO01818757.1:0-10163 GCA_018326465.1 Flaveria floridana | reverse complement strand
AATTAAATATTAATTGGTGATTGCTAAGCTTGTTATTGGGTATAACCCGACTTGGATCATAACGTACTAACCACATCAATATTCTAAGTGTCTTGGGCATACAGAATCCTACAGAATTGCTAAGTGATTATGATTGTGAAATCAAATATCATCCCGGTAAAGCAAATGTAGTTGTTGATGCTCTAAGTAGGAAAGAAAGAACCAAGCCATTACGAGTACGTGCTATGAGAATGGAACCACGTTCAGATCTGTTAAATGAAATCCGGGAAGCTCAACAAGAAGATATGTTTAAACTAAAAGGGCAATTAAAAGATATAAAAGAAGAAGCAGATGGAATTTTAATATTCAAAGGAAGAATTTGGTTACCCGACAATAACATGATTAGAACAATTGTTCTACAAGAAGCTCATAAGTCAAGATATTCTGTGCATCTAGGAAACAATAAAATGTACAAGGATTTGAAAAGCCAATACTGGTGGCCAGGCATGAAAGGATCAGTCGGAGAATTTGTGGAACAATGTGATGTCTGTTCAAGAATAAAGGCTGAATATCAAAAACCTTTAGGATACCTGCAGCAACCAGAGATTCCAGAATGGAAATGGGATCAAATCACTATGGACTTCATAACTAAGTTGCCAAGAACCAGGAATGGATACGATACAATTTGGGTTATAGTAGATAGACTTACCAAGTCAGCTCATTTCTTACCTATACGAGAAGATTATAAAATTGAGAGACTAGCAAGAATTTACATAAAAGAAATTGTGTCCCGACATGGAATACCTGTATCCATTATATCAGATAGAGATAGTAGATTTACTTCCAGGTTCTGGCATACTTTACAAAAAGCCTTAGGAACCCAAGTAAATTTAAGTACAGCCTATCATCCACAGACTGATGGACAGAGTGAAAGAACAATACAAACCCTAGAAGATATGTTAAGAGCTTGTGCTATAGATTTTGGTGGAAACTAGGAAAGTCACTTACCATTAATAGAATTCTCATACAATAACAGTTATCATTCTAGTATTGGGTTAGATCCATTTGATGCTCTGTATGGAAGAAAATGCAGATCACCTCTGTGTTGGAATGAAATAAGTGATAGACAACTCACAGGTCCTGAACTAATCCAAGAAACCACAGACAAGATCACTGATATTAAAAATAGACTGAAAGCAGCTCGTGATTGACAAAAGAGTTATGCAAACAAACGAAGAAAAGCCATTAGAATTTCAAATAGGAGATAGAGTCTATGTGAAGATATCTCCCTCTAAAGGAATCTTTCAGTTTGGAAAATCCAGTAAGCTAAACCCTAGGTATATTGGTCCGTTTAAAATCATTAATAGAATTGGTCCTGTGGTATATAAGTTGGAATTACCTCAAAAATTAAGTGAAGTGCATAACACTTTTCATATATCCAACCTCAAGAAATGCTTAACCAATGAAACTTTAGAGGTGCCAATTCGAGAAGTCAGAATAGATAGGAGACTTCATTTCATGGAAGAACCAATAGCCATTGTAGACAAAGATATAAAGAAGTTAAGAAGAAATAGAATTCCCATAGTGAAAGTTAAATGGAATGCAAAGAGAGGACTAGAATACATATGGGAAAGAGAAGATGAGATCCAGAGGAAATACCCCCACTTATTCAGAGGTAATAATCAAATTAAGTTCTTTTAAAATTTAGGAAGTTACACTCCAAGGAATTTCGAGATGAAATTTTTTTAATAGGGGGAGAATGTGACAACCCTAAATAAATAGACAATCATATTTATGTTACTACTAAATAAATTATATTATTATCATGTCAACTTTACGTACGCATGTTTACATGCATATATGTATATGAAAAATATAAGTATGCATGCATATATATTAAATTATTTACGTGTGCATGCATGTATATATTAGAAATTCGCGTATGCATGCATATATGTATGGAGATTTTGTATGCTTTCATACATGTATAAAATTCAAGTATATATGTTTTGCATATACATATATATATATATATTCTATTTATGCAAAGCCATGGATACATGTTTACAAAAGCTCACTTATGCATGTAGTAATACATATCTATAAATACATCTATATATATGCATATTAAGAGGATTAAAACTAAAACAAACATAACCAAAATTATAACCCTCAAAACCCTAACTAAAAATTTAAAACTAACACTAAACTAAAACACCCCAAACCACCTCCCAAACCCTCGGTCGATCAAAACCACCACCCGAAACCACCATAAACCGCCACCTATCACCTTGTATTCAACCATAACCATCCCCTTAAACCGCCACCTAGCCAAACCGCCACCCTAAGTCTCGATTCATTGAACAATTGCTAGCTTCCTTAAGTCAACACCTACATGTAGCTTCATCAATCCAAAGGTAATGTGGCAATCCCAAGAACACCCCCTCGGGCACCTTACTTCTCCTCTAAACCACCACCTCCCATCTCTAGTGAGCCTTAGTCACCAAACCTCATAATTACAACAATGTGAATGAGACACTTCATGAGTCTATACTTGCTTACTCGCCCAAGCTATCATGCCATTAATGGCAACCGACTCCTTTTGCACTATAAGAAATTCTCGGGACTTCTCACAAACACAAACATATCACAACTAACACCCACTTCCTTGCACCCCTCGGTCTATAAACTTCAAACCACCACCTTTCCCATGTTGAGCACCGGGTATCAGATCAATCTGTAACTCAATTTCGCGATCCGGTGGCACACCTGGTAAATCTTCTAGGAACACGTCTGTGAAGTCACGCACCACTGGTACGTTGGACAGTTATGGTACCGACGCGTCCATATCATTCACGTAGGCCAGGTAAGCACTATATCCATATCTCATTCACTTCCCTGCCACCGCTATCGAAATCACCTTCGGAATCGTAGTAACACGTTTACCGTAAATCGTCACCAAACTCCCATCGAGTGTAATTAGTCGAATCATCTTCTTGCGACACATGATGTTTGCCTCGTAGGTTGCTAACTAGTCCATCCCTAGTACTACATCGAATCCGCCTAGGGGCATCACATGTAATTTAGCAGAAAACCTATGACCTTCTAATTCTATGACATAGTCCTCTATCACGTTAGTAATTCTAGTGGACTTACCAATAGCATTTTCTACATCAAATGGCTCATTAATATTTCTACTACTAATAGATAACTTATCACAGAAAGCAGTAGAAATAAAACTCCTACTAGCACCAGAATCAAATAACACAGAGGCACAAGTTTGGTTTACTAGAAACATACCTGGCACCACATCGGGATCCTCTCTTGCACTCACCGTCTGTCCTCCTTCCTCTACCCTCTTCTTCGCCCCAGGAATCTCAGCCCTTGGCTTCTTACAGTCCCTGCTCATATGGCCTTCCTCACCATAGTTATAACACCATATGAGTCCACACACCTTCGCCACATGATCGGGCTTCCCACACTTGAAGCACACATTCATCCCCCACCTGCACTCACCAACGTGCTCTCTTCCACATTTACCACACTTCTTTATCCTCAAACTTGAGGACACCATCCTTCGGTCATCCACTTTCATCCTTTTGTTGTTTGGAGTGAAACCACCACGTCCAAACCTCTTCCTTCCCTAGCTTTTATCACCATCATGCGTCTTCTTCACCTCGACTACCACCACTTCCCTCTCATTATACAACCTACCAGCCAGGTCTACCAGCGATTGAAAGGTACCTGGCCGGGCAGCGATCAAATGCCTGCGGACATCAGCTGGCAATCCCTGAATGTGCTTCTTGATCTTCCTAGACACTGGCGTCACCTGATCCGACACCAACCTTGCCATCTTATTAAACTTGGTAGTGTATTGCTGGTGTGTCATGGTGCCTGCCTCCAGCTGTTGGAACTCCCTCTCTATGTTTTCGAGTTCCCGGTGAGGACAGAATTCCTCGATCACTAGCTTCTTAAAATTTGACCACCTCATCCTTCCAATGGCTATACTACCCTCGGCCTAGACAATATTGTCCCACCAGCATAAGGTTGTGTCCACTAATGAGTAGATAGCAAACTTCACCTTCTGGTCTTCTTGGCACTCACAGATATCAAGCACTGCCTCCATCTCTCACACCCATCAGTGAGCAGCAGCAGCACTGCCATTCCCATAGAAAGTCGGGGGCTTGTATCTTTGAAATGCCCCATAGTTACATCCTCATGCAGTTTCCTACACCGTTTCATCCTCCTTTTTCTCGCTCGAGACAATCGTCTCGGTCTTCGATCATTCCCTCTCCTGTCTTCTTGTGGTCCTTCTTCTCTCTTTCTTCTCATCCTCCATTACAGCCTTGATCACTTCTATCACAACAGATGGTAGAATCGTCTGCATGACGTGATACACCTCCTCTACTACTACCTCTTTTACCGAGGACCTTATATTCGCATTCTCATCACCACCTTCCTGGTAATGCATCTCGGGCTCTTCACGGGCCCTCTCAGTAGTCTTAGCCTGGTTCTTAGTGACATGCGGTTTAGCACCACGTCCTCCCTGTACTCTACCCTGGAGTCCTTAGATAATTTACCTCCAGCCATTCTCTAATCACTATAAGATTTAAACACTAACACGGTCATTCAAGGAATATCTCAGTTTATGTTAAGTATAGTAAGTCCCTAATTACAGTGGGCAGTTGTGATTAGCCATTTACTTTACTCTTCACACCCCAAGCATTTCCTATCCTAACTACATCAGTATCTAAATCTACTAGGAGCACATAATCAACTAGCACACGCACATAACTCCAATTAACTTCTAAAAAGAAATACCTGATGGCACGTAGCTACTCGAGCTGGCATCCCTTTCCTTTAGTCCCATTCTCAGTTTAAGATTAGGTTTTTGAAAATATTTTACCCAATTCACTTAAACTTTGGCTCTGATACCAACTTGTAAGGTCCCGTTCCCGGGCACCTCAAAGTTGGTCATTCATAGCACTAAACACATATATTATTATACATTTCATAAAATATCACAACGGAAGTCATTAACAAAAACCATTCATTTTATTAATAAAAACTGTTGTTATGCAATACAACATTGTTCAACAAACAAAAGAAACTTTCACTGATTGCATTACAAAACAACAATAATAACATGCGTGAACAAATGCTAGTCTTTCCCTACAAAGTAGCCTCCCCGTGTGCCATCATCAGCAACTTTAATTGACAACTAAAAATGCATAAAAGTCAGTGTCGCTGAGTGAGTTCTAGTTTTATAAGTATCAAAATACTTTATACGTTTCATACGTAAAAATACTCTTTTCCATATAATACTTTCTTTACTATCACACATGTTCATTCGTTATCGTACGTGTTCGTTCGTTTCATACTTTATCATTTCATTCATTATCGCTAGTTTTGCACTTTATCCTTATCTTTCGTTATCGTTCGTTTCGTACTTTCTCGTTCATACTTTGTTACTTCGCTCATTTCGTACTTTATCATTCATAATTCATTACTTTGCTCGTTTTGTACTGATTCTAGATCATGTCAGGCTTTTCCCCCATCATGGTCCGAAACCACCATTCCGAGCACGAAGCTCCATTACTGCTTGGCACAAAGCCCATGGCCCGAAGCCACCGTTCTAGGCACAAAGCCCCGTTTCTATCTGGCATAAAGCCGTATCATATCTTGGCACAAAGACGGGGGTCAAATGGCAAGGATCCCGTTTCATACTATGGGTTCAGTCACCTAGACTGATCCCCCATTGTATGAACCCTCACGGGTTAAAATTGAACGTTATAAAACACACAGTTGAGCCTACAACTCACAAAGAGTTGTAATCCTCCTTTAAATCTGCTTGCAAGCCTTCTCTTTCTTTCATTATGTTTCACTTTTCATCTTTGTTATCTTTCACTTCAGTACGTTATACTTCACGTTTATTCACACATTCATCATACTACGTAAAGTAATAACATAATACTTAACGTATATTATATTCTAATATAAATATGTTTTGAAGACTAATAAAAGATAACATCTTATATACTTATCCATATCATACATTCATCATAACATCATGCATATACAATTCATAAACCCTCACTTATTCATGCTTAGAATAGTCCAAAACAGCCCACAAGTCAAACTAGGGTCAAACCCTAAAATTTTGTTTTTCCTCAAAATTCAGAAAAATTTTCTAAGTGTTGGGCGCATGGACAATATTTTGGCACATGTAACACCTCTGAAATCTAGCTCAATTAGAAAAATTAATGTATTATAGGACCCAATAAAGGTACGGATTAATTTGGGCTTACCAAAAAAAACTTTGAAAAGAAACTAGCCTTTTTAGGCCCAATAAGCCCAATAAGAGCCTGAACTTATAAACAAGGCCCGTTTAAGGCCCAAGTACACGTTTACGAACTAATTAAATGAGTAATCATGAAGTAATGAATTATTATGTGACTTGAAGTAACTACAGAAAGATACAAACTAAAAACAGATTCAGAACCTATACCGAGTAAAGTCTGGTAATGTAACGCGTACTAACGTCTGAGTTCCATTAGAATTTCCTTATAATGGCTTGTCATACTATCAAAATAATTGTTAATCATAACAAATATCGTAAATAATGCTTGCTAAAGGATTCTACATCAAACGTGCATAAGCAACTGAGATACGTGAGTGAAACGCGAATACCGGTTTTCACCGGCATTTAACTGACATCTAATACGTCAACTGAGCCCCGTAACTTTGTAAAGATTCATCTAATCATTATATTTATCATAACATTCTAAATTAGAGAGTGAGACATTTGTCCGGAGCAAATGCGTTTCGAGACGCGACCGAGGCGTGTACCGGCCTGAGATTAGGTCAAACCCGAGAATTTGACAGATAAAGTTTTAACGCGGCCGACGTGGGAAATTAACGTGCAAAATAGTATTTAATACTTAATGTTATATATATATATATATTATGATACCAAAATAATAACAACGCTCATTCGAGGAAAACGTTTAAACAAGTTAAACGTGTTGAATATGCGATATTTACATATTGGAACTCGTTTAATTATCAAGAGAATTTCAAATATGAAAAAAAACACTCTTGGAACATTTATAACATTTGGTATAAGTAAAACCATCGTGAAATAAATTCATAACAATACGAGAAAAATTGATCCGAACGTGTTACGAACCGAACCGTTAACAAACCCACCACTTAACCCTACTATATAAACCAATTTTTCTCCATTTTAGGGTTTCAAAACACATTTGAGAGAGAGAGAAGGGCATCAAGTGCAACCCCCCCTCCCTCACTCGAGTTCCGGCCGGTTTCCTGCCACCGGCGGCGGCCTCCGGCGAGTTGCAGCAAGTGCCACACCTTGCCGAACTCCCCTCGACGCCCCGGTCACGAGAGTGTCCTTGATTTCTCCCAAAACGCAGCATAATGACAGGAATCGAAGGCAGAGGTAACTGTTGCAGGTTGGCTCGATGGTGATGATGATAGTTCACGATTGTTGTGGTTGGTTGGGCGGGAAGGGGGTGGTTGACCGTAGGTGTGGTAGTGATGTTGACGGTGGTGGTGCTGTGGTGTTGCTGCAGATTCAGGTCAGAAGAGGTGGTGTTAGGGTCTAGTGATGGGATGATGTTGGCGGTAGTGGTCGATTGGTGGTTCCCGACGACTGCCCAAAGGCAGCGGCAGTGATGAAAGTGGTCATAAACGGGGGGCTAGCATGGCTGCTGGTAGTCAATGGTGGATGTGATGGTAACTGTCGGCTGTGGGTGTCAAGGTTGTGAAGGCCGAACCTGGGTGTGGCTGCGATCTTAGTGTTGTTGGTTGTGGTTGATGATCGTGGCTGTAATGGTTAGTGGTGGTCGGTGTCGGCAGCCATGGTACGGCTGTAATAGTGGTGGTGGTTAGGAAGGCTGTCCAGGTGGTTGTTTTGATGATCGTTGTGAATCTTGGCTGTGATTATTGGCTGTGATAGGGGCTGTGGATGTACCGGTCATGGTGATGGTGATTATCATAATGGTTGTCGGGTTTAGGTGGTGGTGATGGTGGTTGTGATGCTGACGGTCGATTGTTGTTGTGGCTATTTAATCATGGTTATCGACCTAGGCGATGTTAGAGGCTGGTTGTTGCTGATGGCGGTGCAAGGTGATGGTGGAGGTGGTTGTGATTGTGGTTCTTGGTTGTGGGTTTTCAAGTTTGGTAATGATTTTGGCTGCTATGATGATGGTCTAAAATTCGGTTAGGTTGATTGTGAAAATAGTGGTTGAAATGGTGTTTTAGTGGTGTTGTAGTGGTGTTGATTGTGATTGTTGCCGTCGATTATGGTTGTGGTTGTGTTAGAATGACAAGGTAAGGTTTTGGTTAATTACTAGTCAAACTTGGTCAACGAGCAGTCAACGGAACGTGAACGCGACTAGATCAAGAGCAATTCGAGTGGGTTAGTGTTGGTACATATGTCCCTAGTTCTAGTTCTAGTGAGCTTAAATGTAATTGACTTTAATTTTTTAACACTGATGTAATGTTTGATATATGAAATGAAAAACTCTTTGTTGAATGTGTATTGGTTATTGAATGTTATATCTATTCATATGATTGATTATTATACGCTTATATGAACATGTTATATAGGTTTACAGTTGTTAGACATAATTCTCTATCATTAAAGGTTCAGGAATATGTTTAACTAAGTCTCATGATTTAGTCGCACGATTGGACCATGCGAATGGGCCAGTCGCATGACTGAACCAGGTGATTGAGCCATACGCACGATTGAGACATAAGACTGACCCAGTCATACAAATGAACCAATCGTACAACTCAGTCACACGACTGAGCCATACGCATGGCTCAGTCGTACGAATGAAAACTGAAACCTATAAATACAACTTAATTCGTGGAAAAACATATGTAAGGCCCCGTTCCCGGGCACCTCACATTTGGTCATTCATCGCACTTTAAACATACAGTTTACATATACTAAATAGAATAACGCAGCGGAATAGATAAGAAGTACGTTCTCATTTCATCATAAAAGCTTTTACAATGCATTACATTGTTGATTACTACAAATTACATACTTCCTATACATTACGTAACTCTACTAGGATTGTTGCGGAAGCATATGAAACCGAGGATTTCTTATGTAATCTCGTTTATCTGAATCCTCAACAACCCTAAAATGGTCATATACAGTGACCTCTAGTACAAAAATATTAAAACTGTATTTAAAGAAGATTCCTTAAGTAATCCCGTTTATCGGGATCCTCAAGGAACACGTGCATGCAACATAAAATGTGGCAGCATTATCAAAAGGAGAATGCCATCCCAAAAGAGCTAAGTAGCCGCCTCATGCCATCCCCAGCAACACTACCTGCCATCCGAAAACACATAAAAAGTTAGCGTTGCTGAGTGAGTTCTAGTTTTTTATAATAAACATACTTCTTATTCATACTTCTTTTCCTTTAAAACCATTCTTTTCTTTTACACGATCATACATCATACGTACACATAGATAATATCTTTATTATCTCCTTCGTTTATTTATTCATTCGTCCTTTATAACTTTGCTTGCACATTGGATATCATTTGTACCAATACCATATGCTAAACCCCAAACAGTCTTAGCTACTGGGCTGAAGTCAATCCAGAGACAGCAAAGCGTATGCCACAGTACTGGGCCGAAGTCATTAAATGAACAGCAAAGCGTATGCCACAGTACCGAGCCAAAGTCTATGGAGAGACAGCTTAACGTGGTGCCGCAGTACTAGAGGTAAGCGGTAGGGGTACCATACGTATGGTCAATCACAAAGAAGGACCCGTTTTCCTTATCCAATGCTTGCAAAACTTTTTTCGTTAGTTCATTAATGCATGTATTCGTCATCATATTTCTTTTTCATATACTCATTAATACATGCATTCATTGTCATGTTCCTCTTTCATTATCTTTCACTTTACGTTACATAATACTTCGTTCATTCGTCACCGTAATACGTAAAGTCATGGAAAGATATACGTACATTATCGTAAGGAACAAACATACCATTCATACACCACATATCATAACTTATGCAATAACATGCAACATCATAACTTATGCAATAACATGCAACATCATCATCATCATCATTCCTAAGCCTCACTCGCATATCATTATATGCTTGTCATACTTACATATCATA
>BJCO01818734.1:0-13158 GCA_018326465.1 Flaveria floridana | reverse complement strand
TGTAGTATGTCACAGTTACCCATATAGTTGGGGGTGTAGTATGTCACAGTTACCCATATAGTTGGGGGTGTAGTATGTCATAGTTACCCACATAGTTGGGGGTGTAGTATGTCATAGTTACCCATATAGTTGGGGGTGTAGTATGTCACAGTTACCCATATAGTTGGGGGTGTAGTATGTCATAGTTACCCACATAGTTGGGGGTGTAGTACGTCACAGTTACCCATATAGTTGGGGTGTAGTATATGATGGTTACCCGAGTTATGCATAACTTCGGGGGTGTAGTGTGCGGTTGTTTATAGTGGTTACCTGAGTCACCTATATTGTTGGGGGTGAAGAATACATTTAGAATCTTTGTCGCTTACCCCGGTGCTGGTTCCAGGCTATGTGCCGTGTGGAAGCCGTTTACGAACCTCGACCCAGCACCAGGAGACTGGGGGTTAAGTTTGGATTTTTAGTGGAAAGGAAAGACGTAATAAAGGACGAATGAAGGAAAGTAAGAACGTATGAACGAACGGAAGTTAAAGCACGAATGCAATGATGAAGATAACAAATATTATCCTTGTGTACGTATGATGTGTGATCGCATGAATGTAATGAACGGTTTTAATAAAAGAAAAGTATGTTTTATTATAAAACTAGAACTCACTCAGCAACGCTGACTTTTTATGTGTTTCCAGTTGACAGGTAGTGTTGCTGAGGATGGCACGAGGCGGCTACTCAGCTCTTTTGGGATGGCATTCTCCTTTTGATAATGCTGCCACATTTTATGTTGCGTGCAAGTGTTCCTTGAGGATCCCGATAAACGGGATTACTTAAGGAATATTCTTTAAATATAGTTTTAATATTTTTGTACTAGAGGTCACTGTATATGACCATTTTGGGATTGTTGAGGATTCAGATAAACGGGATTACTTAAGAAATCCTCGGTTTCATATGCTTCAGCAACAATCCTAGTAGAGTTACGTAATGTATAGAAAGTGTGTATTTTGTAGTAACTAACAATGTAATGCATTGTAAAAGCTTTTATGATGAAATGAGAACGTACTTCTTATCTATTCTGCTGCGTTATTCTATTTAGTATATGTAAACTGTATGTTTGAAGTGCGATGAATGACCAACTGTGAGGTGCCCGGGAACGGGGCCTTACATTAAGTAGCTCAACAAATTGCCGTTGTCTCATGTTTAATTCTTTTTGATTGAAAATGTGTTGGAGACTCTTATGATCAGTGAATACAACACACTTGGTGCCGTAAAGATAGTGTCTCCAGATTTTGAGTGTGAAAACCATAGCACCTAGTTAGAGATCATGTGTCGTGTAATTTCTCTCATGAATTTTGAGTTGTCTTGAGGCATAGGCTATGACTTTTCCTCGTTGCGTGAGGACACAACCAAGACCTTGCTTGGAAGCATCACAGTAGACAACAAAATCATCATTTCCATCAGGGAGGGCCAAGATTGGAGCATTACATAACTTTTGTTTAAGGGTTTGAAATGCTTCTCTTGATCCGGCCCCCACTTGAATAGCTTATCCTTGTGAGTCAAAGTAGTAAGAGACACAGCGACCTTAGAGAAGTTAGGAATGAAACGCCGATAGTAACTAGCTAGGCCAACAAATGAACGGACCTCAGTGGGAGTTTTAGGCTCTACCCAATTCTTTACCGCCTCAATCTTTGAAGGATCCACATGAATTCCTTTATCATTCACAATGTGACCAAGGAATTGAACCTTTTTAAGCCAAAATTCACACTTGGAAAATTTGGCATATAGTTTCTCCTTTTTCAGAAGTTCAAGAATCAAATGAAGATGATGTTCATGCTCAGATTTTGACCTCGAATAAATCAGAATGTAGTCGATGAAGACGATCATGAACTTGTCCAAGTATGGCCTACACACGCGGTTCATTAAATCCATGAACACAGCTGGTTCATTGGTCAAACCAAATGGCATAACCATGAATTCTTAATGACCATATCTTATATGGAAGGCTGTTTTAGAAATGTCATCGTCATGCACTCGAAGTTGATAATAACCCGAACGAAGATCGATCTTGGAGAAATAGGAAGCTCCTTGAAGTTGATCAAACAAATCATCGATTCTTGGTAGTGGATACCAGTTTTTGACAGTAAGCTTGTTGAGCTCCCGATAATCAATACACATACGGAATGAGCCTTTCTTCTTCACGAACAAGACCGGGGCTCCCCAAGGTGAGGAACTTGGTCGAATAAAACCTTTATCAGAAAGTTCTTGAAGTTGCCTAGCAAGTTCTTGCATCTCATATGTGTAAGACAATAAGGAGATTTTGCTACAGGAGTTGCACCAGGCAAAAGATCGATACGAAACTCAACTTGACGAACAGGAGGAAGACCAGTTAAGCCCTCAGGAAACACTTCCGGAAAATCATGAATGATCGGAATATCCTCGATTTTATTTGACTTCCCATTCGTTTTCACGACATGCGCTAAGAAAGCCACATAGTGCTTGCGAAGGTACTTTTGAGCTTTGGTACATGACATGAGTCGAAGGCCTTTGGAAGGCTATTCTCCATAGATGTTTAAAACCTTTCCAGGTGTAAGAGGGATTCGGATCATTTTCTTAGAGCAAACAACTTCAGCATGGTTCTTAGATAACCAATCCATGCCTGTAATGACGTCAAAATTTCCAAGTTGCATCGGTGTAAGGTCAATAGGAAAATCATGCTCGCTAAGACTAAGGGTACAGTTTGGAATAATAGAATCAATTTTGATGGGTTTCCCGTTAGCTATTTCTACTTTAAACGGTTTCCCCAACTTAGTTCGTGCACTAGCAAGCAAGGGCTCAAATTCTAAGGATACAAAACTTTTGTCGGCGTCAGTATCAACAAGACTGAAGCATAATGATTATTGATTAGAAACATATCATTATTGGTTTGAGCTTGATGGGCATTAATGTTAAAGCACGTCCTTGAGCCGTGGGCACCGTGTTGACAAGTTGAGGGCATCGATTGCGAAAATGGTTTGGATCACCACATTGATAGCATGCACGACCCTGAGTAATTACAGGAGGATGTTGAAGGACAGATGCGGTAGTCGGAGTCCTAGCTGCACTCTTGCACATGTTGAAGGTATGGCCAAAACGACCATAGTTGGTGCAGCATCGACATTGTGCATTGACAGGGTGGTGGTACTTGCAGATGTTACACTGCGGAAAAGTTCCAGTGTAGGGTTTCTTCGCCGGGACTTGATTGTTGGAGACTGGTTGATAGTTTGGTGCGACTTGGTTAACCGGAACAGCAGGGGTAACCACAGCAAAGTTTTGGGACTTAGCCTTCCTTTCCTTGTTTTGAAAAGATTCAGGTTTGTCCTCCTTAGGTGGTTCAGCTGAGGGTTTCTCGGACGCCTTTTTAGCACCTTTCCTAGTAAGAGTTCCAGCCTTGACATGATTGTCAGTTAACTGAGCAGCTAAACGGATGGTATCTTCCAGATTTGCAGGATTCCTACCCCACACCGTGCCTTGAAATTGCATAGGTAGACCACCGATGTACTTCTCAATAGCCCGGGATAAACGATTAAACAGATGGGGAACAAGCAGACCTAGTTCATGAAATCGGTTGGTATAGGCTAGATTCTCCCCACTTTCTTGAGCTAAATCCCAGAACTCAGCTTCTAAAAGTTTCTTGATTTCATTTCTCGGGAAAAATTCCCAATTCATGAGCTCTTTGACTTCATCCCATGTCAATGCTAAAGCAACATCAGTTCCACGGGTTCTTTTCTCCCCGATTCACCAAGAGAGTGCTCTCTTTTGAAGCACACTTGTAGCATAGCGAACCTTGAGATTCTCGAAACACTTACTACTGAGGAAAGTGTTCTCGATACTCGCAAACCACTGTAAAAGTCCAGTGGCTCTTTTGGCCCCGCTAAACTTAGTGGGATTGCAAGAATTGAAGTGCTTGTAAGTACAAGCTCGTGGAGGATTTGGTGCAGCTTGATTTTGAACAACATTGTTTCCTTGGTTCAAATGGGTAAGCAGTGTTGGGATGACCGCAGCAACTTCACGTGCCATAATAGCAGCAATCTTGCGGCCAGAGTTTCCAGATCGGGGTCGGTTTTGACGAGAAGACATGCTATAAGAGTATGGAAAACCTTTATGAGAATCGGGTAATGAGTTTTAAAATTTCAAAATGATACAATCGTTGATGAGATTGTTTAAAACAACAATGAGATGTTACGAGTGTAAATGTTCGGTTCCCAAACCAAAGCGAATACGTTGACTTATCAAAGTATTTATGTCAACCACAACCTTAATGAAGACATGCGTACCTATAAGCGGATACTCATCTCAAAGGTTCCCAAGTAAGGTAAACGGATCCATCAGTTGATTTGCATTTATATGAATACATTGCCTAGACCGAACACCTTAAGATATAGGTATCCCACTGTTCCAGCATTGCATGTTTTTAGTCATGTGACACAGACTTTGACGAGATTTAAAAACCATGAATAACAAATAAAAATTCAAAAATTTGAAAACCATTTGATTTAGGCACACAATGCCTTAGAATATGATTTGAGAATGTGTATGTGCACTGATAAGAATCAAGGTATAAGGAAATGTCATAATCACATAATCATATTAAGCACATAAGACCCATAAAATCCTATCTAAACATATAAAATACATGGGAGGACTCATGTGTAAAGGTACTTAGTTATAGTCTAGGTTATTTCATTTCCAATAACCTAATTTCTTATAACCATGGCTCTGATACCATCCAGTCACACCCCAACTGACAGCGGAATCATCGGGGCGGACGAATGTGAATCGATTGTTCATAGCATATGGTAATAAATACGTTGTAATAATATTAAAATTCATTTTTTATTGAATAATACTAATCAAGTACACATTACTACGTAAATAAAATAAAACCAAATAACATAACATTGTTTTCTTTCTTTATTATTTTTTTTACTAAGTCCAATTCCTATGTGAGTAGGGAGAAATCCACTAAACAGCATTTTCTGAAATCATGTAAAAAAGTAACGAGTCAGCTAACGAATTAGCCGATGAGTAATCACAGGTTTAAATACACATATATAGATTGATTAAATATTTTGAAAACAATTCAATTCACATGGCAATGTCAATACTTAAATGCAATAGTGTAACATAAAAGACAAACCAACACAATCAACCCTAATGACTGAATTGAATCACATGATTTTCTCAAAATATAAAACACATAAAAAGGGCTATGAATTCTCACTTGAATTATAAATGATTCTAAAGTGGTAGAATGCTATACGTGACACCAAAAAAACTCCTCGAGGTTTAACCTAAGATTTGGTGTACTCTTTGTTAGAATAACAATGGTTGAACGACTATGTATGAATTAGGGTTTTTGATTGAAATTTGGGGTTTTAATAATTAGCTTAAATAAAATAATGTAACCAATTACAATTTCACTAAATAAAGTAAATTGTTCAAATAATTAAGATTGAAAATAACAAATCTTTAGTGAATTTGAATAATTAAGTATTACTTAAATATTTAGTTTACAATAGTTGATTAAATAAGGATTGAGTATTAAAGTGTGATAAAGAAATAATTAATTTACTAATTAGTTAAATAATGACTTGCTAAAAATAATTAATTGAATAATTAATTATTTAGATGGTTTAAAAAAATATTGATTTGAAATATTTTAGGATTGTTTTAGAGTAACTTTTATAAAATATGAATTTATGATTAATTTTTGTTATAAATTTAGACTCTTAATATTATGGAAATGAGATTACATTTATTTTTATTTTAAAATATTAACAATAACTTCTAAAAAATTTATTAACAAAACAATTAATAACGATTTTTGAAATCTAAATTTAAAAAGAAAATACAAAAAAAGCTGCTTTAAAAATACATGCGGGTGCCCAGGGTCGAACCTGGGTCGCCCGTATGTATGTTATGCGTGTTACCAGTGGGCCAAAGCCCCAAATCTGACTACAAACGGACCGAAATTAGTTAAAACCTTTGAATTCTTGTTTTCCCCAAATCAACATGAACCCTAGATTCAATTCGTTTCAAATTGAAGATGAAATCTAATCAATAGCCAAATTAAACATAGGGCTTCTGATTAACATGAGTAAACGAGTGTGGATGTGTATCGAATTACCCAAATTGAAGATGAATTCGATGAAGAATAGGAAGAACAAGGTTGCGACTGGTTGAATCTGCTTCGGGGCGTTTTTGTTGATAATAATCCAATTAAATTGGTTTAAAGCTTCCTTGATTGACGATGATTAGAAGACCAAAACTAATTTCTGTTGAAGTTGTCTCGAATGTGGAGTTTGACCGATTGCAGGTTGCGAGAGAAAATGGAGATCGAAAACGATGAAGCTGCGATGTATAAACGGAATTAGATGTGCAGAAACTTTGAAATGGTCGTTTAGAAACATTGCCCTCTATTATATAGATTCATTTGCATCGGTTTCACACCAGACGAGTTAATGAATTTGGGTTTGAATGTTTCAATTCGCATCGGTGGTTAAAAGTTGTTTCAATTGAAATTAACAACATGATTTCATTCGAATTGGTTGAGATGCGTTAAGGATCAGCTCATTAAGTCATTTGATTGTTGTTGTTATGAAATTGATTAAGAATTTCAGTTAGAAATGTTCGGTTTGAATTTGAACACCCATAACAGTCGTTTCTTCGAATTAATATGAATCATTAGTTCGAATCAGGCTCGCGACCAGGAATAACGGTTTGATCGGCTTGGAAATAGATAGATTTGGCGTGGTTGGACCTCTCCGGAGTTCGGCCGGAGGTCTGGCCGGAGACAGGGTAAAAGACGGGGGAATGGTTTGGGTTTGAAACAATTTACAATTTGGTCCTTGTAGTTTGAATACTTATTATTATATGTGAAACTTGTAATTCAAGTTTTATAAATGTCAATTTTCACCCTAAACTTAATAAAAATTTATTTAAATAATCCGTTTTTTCACAAAATATTTATAAATTTTTAATGAGACTTTTAAATTTAGTTATTTATTATAGATGACAAATCAAACTTTCAACTTAAGAATAAATGTTTATAAACTTATTATAAGTTGTTCAAATGATTTAAATGAATGAAAATTTTGAATAAAACCATTTATAATATTGGTTAAACCACACCGTGATATATTTGATCCATTGAAATAAATAATTTAAAAATGGGTCCGGGTTCATAGTTTGAAAATAGGTCGGATGTTACAGTCAAGACATGTACTTCTAGCAAAACTTTCTTGATCTCCCTCTGTGTGATCTATATGACATGAGGAGATACTTTGAGAGTCTGAGGAATCCTTCTGAACTTGTAAGGGAAGAGTACTCAACTGAGGAAGGCACGTAAGACCAACCTAATGTTGAAAGCCAGTCTTCTCAATTAAAGTCTTCAAAAAGGGGGAAACATATGGCCATGAAGAAGGACACTAAAAATAAGAAGAAGTCCAAGGCATCCACCTCCACACCTTAGGATGAGTCAGAGCATACTGAAGTAGCTCAAGAAGAGGTTGCTCAACCAAGTCCAACACAAGTAGAGCCTCTTGTAGCTAGAAGACCCATCCTGTCCTGGACTTTTGCTGCAAATCCAGACAGATGGTATGTCATCAGAGGTTAAGGAGGTCAAGATGTCCATTCTAGCAAGACATGCTTGATCTTCGTCTGCATGATCTCTATGACATGAGAAGGTATAATGAGAATCTGAGGGATCCTGACCAATTGATAAAGAAAAGAATGGTCTTGATCCTAATGAGGACTACAATATCTAAGTAACATTCTCTGTTTTAGTGGCATCATCTTAGGGGGTGTTTGTAATATTTATACTTAAAGGCTGATGCAACCAAATAGCTTCTAGCATGCATGCATGAATTACAGAGTAGAGTTACTTTGGGATATTTTACACAACTCAGAGAAAATATTCTAAGTGTAAAATCATCCAAAGCCAAAGACCAAATTTTCTGAAGCCAAAGATAAAGTCTTCCGAAGCTTCAAAGACAAATTCTTCTGAAGCCAAAAGGCTGAAGACTGATTTCTTCTGAAGACAGAGAAGACATGCTTTCTATGATCACCTTTTTGCAAAAGGTGGCCAACTTTCCGCTACCACTCTGAAGACTCACCAACTTGTATAAGTTGGTGTAAAGGTCCATGCTTTTGTAAACTATGGATTGTGATTTAGGGTATGTAACTTTCCACTTTGTACCTTTTATCCTTTTTGTAATAGATTAGGATATGAGCTCTGGCATGTCATAGTCACAAGTCAGAAGGCAATCTGCCTTTTGACTGTACATTGATCTTGTTGTCTAGATTAGTGTTTTCAGTTGGCTTCTAAAGTATAGCCGGTTGTACGATATAGTATCAAGTATCTCAGCTTCTTGTATTTATTTTTATGCTTTGTAACACTTGTAATAGAACTTGAGAGCAATGTACAACATTATAAAAAAACCATAAGATGTCATTGCATGCTAAAAGAAAACAACATATAGAAAAATAAAAAAATTAAAAAAACAAGGTGAATGAAAACTAAAAAAGTAACGGAATCATATCGATGAGGGGTTAGAAACAAAATAAAGAGTAAATTACATGGATGGTCCCTATGGTTATAATGAAATTTTGGATTTAGTCCTCAAGTTTTAATATCTTTAAATATAGTCTCTAACATTTCTTTCTATTTCATATATAGTCTCTAGGTATATTAGTCAATAGTTAATAATGTTAAATATTGTAAAAATTAGCATTTTTCTCGCATTAGCCATCTATTTAATTTAATTTTTAAACTATATCATTATTTTTATTAAAGAAGTTTTTATATATTTGTTTTTTATTTTTTTTTATTTTTATAATATCATTATCAATAAGATTATTATTAATAAAATACGTTTTAAATACATCACTAAAAAATTTAAAAACATGTTTTTCAAGTGTTCAGTTTTTAAATCGTTTGTTTTCTATACGTCATTCTAAAACTATTTGATTATTTAAAGTTTTTTAACTGGTTGGTTTCTTAAAGTTCTTTTTTTTTAACTATTTATTTTTTAAACATCTGTTCTTAAACTAATTCTTAGTTTTTTTCAAAATAATTTAGTTTTAAACGTTTTTATAAAAGAAGACATGTTTATAAAGGTTTAAAAAAACCCGCATATTGGTTTAAAAAAATTATAGTTAATTACATGAAAGGTCCCCATGCTTACGTCTGATTTCACTTTCAGTCACCATGTTTGAAAAATTACAAGGTCGGTCCAAATGCTTAAAAAACGTAACACAAATGATCCCTGATATGGATGGAGGTTAAATTCTTCCGTTAAATTTTAAAAAATGAATAAAATACCCTTTAAAATTAAACTAAAATCACCTAACTTTATAATAAAACAAAAGTATATAAGTGGGCCCCACCCGTTAAGCACACCTTCGCAGCCCATGTCTTCTTCCCTAGTTGCATACCCACCGTCATGGCCAATTACCACCACCGTAGCCACCGCCAATAAGCATGACCATCTCTACCTAATGTCTTATAGTACCATAACCACAACGTCACAGACACACCACCACCACCGCTAATTACCACCATCATCTCCAATTGAGCCCTTCCTTGGAAATCTCTGACGATGCAATTCTTCGACGAAGCTTTTCTCGCATTTACCAATTGATGTAGTTGGAATCTTCACTTGTTACATATGAAATTGATAACTAATTTGATTTATTAATAAGAGAACCTTTCCATCTAACTTTTGAACCTCAATTGAGGTTTTCATCAAAGCCTGTTATTAAGGAAGATACTACAATAAAATAATATTAGTTTGAAATTTAAATATAATTCTATTTTAGGCAAGATCAATCTGTTGAATATCATCTTTGTTTAGCTCCTGAATTTACTCTTTTCCATATACACGTCTTGTACAATCGGCTATATTAAAGCCTCATTAGCTTCAATGCAAATTATAAATTCTTGCACCATATACTCTGTACCACTATATGTTATCAGAGCAACATTCAACTCTGACGGGTATCGATCCAATAACTCTATTTTTTGGCGACTATGGCACCCGAATCCACACCACCACCTCTGCCACCACCACAACTAACTACCATCATCCAAATCACAGCCAACTGTCTCTTCCCTATTCGCCTTACTGCTAATAATTTCCCATCATGGCACAAACAGATTCAATTGCCCCTCATCTGCTTAGATCTCGATAGCTTTATCCTTGGTGATACCAAACCTCCTGTAAAATTTCTCTCATCATCACTATCAAGATCAAACCATCCTTAGCGCCTTATTAGGCAGTTGTTCTGACCCTATCCAACCACTGATCTCCTCTCCAGAAACCTCATAAGAGGAATGGGAACGACTCCTTACAAGCTTTGCTAACACATAAAGCAAAACTACCCAGCAATACAAAGGGGACATGGTCGGTCATCGAGTTCATCCAAGACATGAAAAGCATTGATGATGAACTCGCTCTTGTTCAAGATCATGTTGCTGATGAAGATCTACTCATTCATATCATAGGTTAACTAGGCGAAGATTATCAACATGGTTGCTGCCCTTCCTACACATGACACCCCGATTACCTTCCCGGAGCTCTTTGAAATACTGGTTGATCATGAACGTATGCTGAAGCAGAATGCACACAATCGTCACCTGTCCTAACCACAGTCAACTACACCAACTAACAAACTAGACCCGGCTTCAAATTTGTAACTGATAACTAGAATAATCGCCGATAGACTCACGGAAGCAATACTACAATATCCATTCACGATCCGTCATTCAATTCCAATGGTGGTTATGGTAGTAATCGATGTATCGTACCCATACTATTTATCACTTTTGTAATATTGCAGGACACCAAACAAAGGATTGTAGAAACCCTGCACGGTTCCTTTGTGAAAATAGAGTAACGATTGCTGGTTCAACCGCTTCGTCAAGTCACGACTCCCTAATCCTTAACGTCACCACTTCACGACCCTCCTCCTCATCCTATATGTTTGACACCGGAGCCTCCATCCATGTGTGATCCTGAACATGCGAACTTTCACAGCCTCTCCGAGTATGGTGGCCCAGATAAGATAGTTCTTGGCGATGGTAAAACTCTCTCTACTACTCACACGGGTCATACAACCCTTCACACACCTTCTAGCTCCCTATTGTTAAAAGATGTCTTATGTGTTCCTCAATTTAAACCCTACTTGTCTCTGTGGATAAACTTTGTAAGACTAACCATATTTCTATGGAATTTTTTCCCACTCATTTTTATGTCAAGGATCTTTGCACGGGGGTACTTCTAATGCAGGGAGAGAACTACCTTGAGGTCTACTATGCCACTTTTCCTTACAAGCATAAAATAAACTCTGTTACAATGGTCTTGGCTCTAGATTGTCATCATACACTTGGTCATTCTTCCCTTCATGTGTTTAAGTCCATAGCCAAATGCCTAGGATTTAAATTTACTATTCAAAACTTTCATTTGTAATGCCCCGATCCCGGAGACCTCACAGTTGGTCATTCACAGCAATAATTACGTAAAACGTGACATATTACAAATTTAAGCAGTGGAATAAATTTAACAAAAGCCATTCATTTCATTATAAAACTTGTTATTAAGCAATACACCCTGGTTTAATCAGATTACAAAAGAATTGTTCAATTGCATTACAAAACAACAACATTATCATGTAAGAATGGATGTTAGTCATGCCCCACTGAGTGGCTTCACCCGCGTACCATCCTCAGCAACAATTCACCTGCCAACTGAAAATGCATAAAAGTCAGCGTTGCTGAGTGAGTTCTTGTTTTTAAAAGTATTAAAAATTCCTTATGTAGTTGTTATATGAAAATACTCTTTTCATAAGACCTTTCCTTTTTACTTCCATATATGAGCACACATCGTACATACAACAAGGTGTAACTTTATTTATTCTTTCATTCATTTCGTACTTTTATCATTATCTTTCCAAGTCTTTTGCGACGACATGGTCGCTCACCTCATTAGCAATCTCAATGATTGCACTTTATCTGAGTCTTTTACGACAACAGGGTCGTTCACCTCATTGTCAATCTCAATGATTGACTCTATGTGCATCCTGCGAGGTAACTAACCCGCATGACATTTGAGCTAACGACAACAAGGCCGTGCACCTCCATACGTTTGCTTGCAAGACTTTCATTCATTCATTTACGTTCCACTTTTCTTCATCATTAATCTTTCACTTTATTAATGATGATACTTTACGTTACGATCATATACATACCACGTAAAGTCATACAATATTAAAGATATTAATAATAATAATAATAAAGATAACAGTAATAATAATAATAATAATAATAATAAGGAATCATAAAGACAATCATGATTATGCATGGAAATAAGCATTTACTATCCCTAGTCAAACGTTGTTCTAAACCCTAATTGCACAGACTACCATAAAGTTCCTGAAAAATAAATTCTAAGTGTTGGACGCATGGGCCCTGTGTGGGCGCATGGGCCCTGTTCGGACGCATGGGCCCTGTTCGGACGCATGGGCCCTGTTCGGACGCATGGGCCTCTCAGACGCATGAAGTCACTTAGGCGCATGGAAGGTCCAGACGCATGGTCACTATTGGGATGCATGGGCCACCGTTCAGGCGGTTGGGCTTGCACTTAAATTTTCTAAGGCATTTCTAAACGATTGGGGCACTATTTGGGGCAGTTGGGCCCTGTTTAGACGTTTGGGCCTACACTTAGACGCATGGGCCTGTTTAGGCGCATGGACACTATTCAGACGGTTTAGCTTTTGGGTGGTTGGGTACACTTAGAAAATTAAACCGTTGGACGCATAGTCCACTGTTTAGACGGTTGGGCATCAAATTTTCACTTAAACAACATAAATCAGTCCCAGTTCATCCTAAATCAGGATCTAACCTTAGTTCTAGCATTCTAAGCATCATAACATGTACATACACACATATATGTCCCGAATTTACACCCACCCACATGCACATTTACACACACACATACGGGTGAAACCTATTTTTCATAAAATCATGCACACATGCATTTTCCAGCCCCAAAGTAGTTAAAAAAACATGTTAAAAAGGGGGTTCTAGAACTCACCTTAGCAGCTTTTGAACTTAAACTCTTCTCTTGAACTTTCTCA
>BJCO01818661.1:0-25848 GCA_018326465.1 Flaveria floridana | reverse complement strand
AATCAAGCTGATAACATATGTTGTTGGTGCGTTATGTGCAAAAGAAAAAATAAAAGATGCTCTAACAAGGAGATAGGTTGTGTGCCTCTCTGCTGTGCGATGGCACTGACCTGAGGATAAGCATAACCTAGATATTCTAGAATTCACTGTTGTTTGCCACCTCTCTACTGTGCGGTGGCACTGACCTAAGGTTTGGCTTCTCTTTGAAAGCTCTAAGAATAGTCTCCTCTTGTCAAAATACCCGTAGACCGCTCAACAGTCTCCTAAGGAATGTTGATTACCATATAAGTTTGGGATCCACAAATGTTGGTTGAAATAATATAACCTAATTCATCTCCAATATATGTCAAACGTCTGTGTATGGACTTTAGTAGACAAGTATACTGACAATCATCGTGGATGCACCGCCTGATATTGATAATCAACGTGTGTTACATACCAGATCAAGCATAATTCCTAGTTAGAACTTAGAAGTCTCAGATGAATGAGAAACTGCGATATGTAAATATGTTAGTTTCCATTTCAGTAAATATATAAAAGTTCCATGTAATTGAGTTTATGCCTGTCTGATTCCATATGAATCTGTCTTAGAAATGATGTTAATGCTAATAGGCTTTTTTACCCAACCCTAACAAAATCACAAAAACATGTTTACTTAGTTACTTAGTTTAGTCTTTCAAGATAATTGTAAAGTGTGTTAGTGTCGGACTGTGCTATGTTACTTATTGCTATGAATGTCACAAAATGAACTTAATGTTAATTTTAAATCAATTGTTTCCGAAAAAGTAAATGGATCATGTCTGAGATGATCGGGTGGATAAATGGATCATGTCTGAGATGATCGGGTGGATAAATGGATCACATCTGAGGTGATCAAATGGTCATGTCTGAGATGATCAAATCGATCAAAATTTTTATTGTTATAAGGGTGTAAGTGTTCATGGGTCAAAAAGGCAAAACCTCACAAGTATGACCCATTCGCACGACTGGACCATGAATATGGACCAGTCGTACGAATGGACCATACGAATGAACCTATTCACACGAATAGACTACGAGTATGGACCAGTTGTAAAATGGACCATACTAATGAGCACAATAGCACGATTCGAGGTAGCCGACTGTGACAGTCACACAAATGAACCTCAATCATACGATTGGAGATGACCGAATGGGCGAGTCGCACGACTGAAGCTCAGTCGCACGACTCAATCGTGTGACTAGGTTCAGTCGCACGACTGAAAGTTTCCCTAGTATAAATTGAGGGGGAGTCGGTCGCAGTTGTTCATTCACTCCAATCGCCCTCTCAAACGCACGAGCTAAACTCATTCTGCCAAAATTTCATTTGATCATTATAGACCTATTTCTGACATATTCTGACCATCTGTTTCTATTCCATAGGTACTGCGCGACATCTGTTGAGTGATTAATCGATTACTACAACGTCAAAATAATCGAAAAATGACCTAAGTTAAAACCGAACTAAAGTTGACAAATAAACCAATAAAACTAAGCGTTTTGAACATATTAAAGTTATTAGAAGTTTAATCGGACATATGTGAACCTAATGAGCAAATCCACAATGTTTAACAACAAGTTTTGTTCAAAAATTGAATTTGAATGGACAAACCGTCAGTTATGCGATTGGACACACTGATGAACTCCAATCGTACGACTGAGCAAGACGAATGGCTCAATCAGACGACTAAGATGGTAGAATGGTCCAATCGCACGATTGAACCATGCGTCTAAGCTCAATCGCACGACTGAGGTAAACGCATGAGTGATCGCACGACTAAGTCGAGTCGCTTGACTCAGTCGTACGTATGAGCTCAATCGCATGACTAGATCTCAGTCATCCAGCTCAGTCGCACGACTAGATTCAATCGTTCAGTTCAGTCACACAACTGAACAAAATGTTCAATTATATGAAACAAGTTTGGCATATTTTGACACGCACTAAAGTTTATTTACTTTGTGTCACAGATGGCGAGTAGGTGGCCTATGAGCTCTAAGCACAACATTTGTGCTTATCTCGATCTCTCTTCCCGCAACGCTGCGAAGTTTGCTGGGATCATTATATTTTTATGACGCTCGAGGATTTTTCGAGCGATCTCTGTGCCGTGTACTCCTTACCGATCTATACAACAGGCGTTTTGGGAAGGCGCTACTGTAGATAGGTCTACTGAGCCCCACATTATCAGTAGCTCGATTTTCGGGGAGGCCATCCAGATCACCGAGGAGGATATCAGGACGGTTCTGGAGTTCGGGGATGATGCTGATTGCCCCACTCGGTTACATCCCCTCATGGTTAGAGGCTGCTTTATGAGGGCCAAGTATTCTGGGGACATCAACAAAAGTAAGCTCAACAAGAGAAACTTATGCCCCCAATTCAAATACTTGGCATATGTACTTCTGAGATGCATCGCATCACGGAAGGGTGGTTTTGATGAGCTTTCAGATCAGATGCAGAATGCATACGCTGCACTGGTGCTGAATCATCCTTTCAGCTTCTCCAGGATGATCTTCACCTACCTGGTGGAGAACATCGAGGCCAAGGAGAAGGAAAGCTTCTGCATGTACCCAAGGTTTATCCAGATGATCATTGATCAGAAGCTTCCCCAGCTGCCGAAGGAGAAAGAGGATGCAGTCGTCCTGGAGGCCATGGACGACACGGCATTGTGGAAAATGAAGGTTTACCGGGGGAAGCAGGTGAAGCCCCCGGTGAGGAGATTGTTTGGGCATCTGGCCCGGGAAGACTACGTGGCGTCATCAAAGAGGAAATGGCGCCACGACGATAGTGATTCTGACACTGAGCCTATAGCGATTCCTGATGATGACTCCGATGACGACGACAGTGGTGATGGTGGAGATACAGGTCCATCGTAGACTCAGACCACTACTGTTGCTGTTATATCTCCACCATCTCCAGACGGTGTTCAAAAGACAGCTGGGTTACATCAGGACTTTCATCCAGAAGAAGAGGAAGAGTCTGATGATGAGCCTTTGGTACGAACGGTAGGAAGCCGTGTCGTAGCCACAGAGAGGGGTATGAGGACGGTTGGAGGACATCCGGGAGGGTCTGGGGAGACTATTACTGACCCATCTTACATCCCAGACCAGCCCAGCAGGCTAGAAGAAGCCTCCGGGTCTAGGGGGACTTAGAGGAAGCGGATGGCTCAGCAACATGGGCTGAAGCCCAAGCGAAGGAGGATTACCCTGCTCACTACCTCCACAGCCACCACTACCTCCATAGCCACCACTACTACCACTCCACCACCCACTACCACAGCACCACCTACCACCACTATACCACCCCCAATATTCACTACCATCACTACACCACCTACCACCACTATACCACCCCCAATCTTTACCACCACCACGAGCCACCAAGCTGACCCATCCACATTCCCCACAGGATCATCCCTCCCTCCTCTTGGAGTGGAGGAACAGCTTGCAGCACTCAACCAGATGGTGCTGAAGCTGTTACCTGCCGATGATGAGAAATCGGCTAAGCTTCGTCAGCTTGAGGAGCTAAATGCTTCTCAAGCTCAGCAGATGTCTCAGCAGGCTGGGTAGATCTCCCAACTCCAGGAGTAAAACATCATATCTTCTAAGAAGATTGAGAAGTTGGAGGAGGCCAAGAAGACGATCTTTCTCAAGCTGAAAGGATCGCAAGCTGAGCCTTTGAAGATAGGGGAAGGAGAGGACGATGGTGATGATGATGATGATAATGAGGAGGAGGAGGATGAAAGTGAGGATGATGATGAGGAGGGTGACGGCGAGGCAAGAAGCAAGGATGATGATGATGATGACGATGAAGGGGATGCAGCTGCATCTGCCTCTGCTCCTGGTCAAGAGCAAAGGACAAAGAGGAAACAAGACTAGGGAGCATCTTCGTCTGCGCCGCCTACCTCCCCATCTGCCGAAGAACCGGCTATGATTCAGGGCAAAAGTACAGATTAGATGTTCTATTATTCAACTTTTGTACTTGAATCTTCGTTCAATGTTTATGTAACTTATGTAAATATTTATTGTTTAATGTTTGATTATCTTGATTACTTACTAATGATTGTTATTCTACATGTCTAAATCAAGTAGATCCAGGATTTCAGTAAGATGAGCACGATGTTGCTCCCCTCCAACAGATCAAGTCTCAACTCACATTGATTCTTGATCTGTAAGGGATCGTCAGAAGGTCTGTGAGTTATACTCCTAAAGAAGGAGAAATAATTCACGACCTAACGGACGAGAAACTTGCTGAGATATTTCGCCTAAATCCTGACGAGATCGTGAAGGATGCTCCAACATTTGATGATGCTAGTGATGATGAGCTTAACGATGTTGAAGAGATAGAGATTGAAGACATCACCGATCAGCATTATCAAGAATACGCTGACCGAGAGAGAAATGTGTTTCCAGATCTGGTTAACACTCTCGGAAGTGATATGTTGGAGAAACTAAGTGAGAAGGAAAAGGGAGCTGAAGCATCATCTAGCCAAGCCCAAGCCTCGGACGCTGATGTCGATATCAGAAAGGCTGAATGGGCGGCTTGCTTCGCTGGGGTCCGAGCCCAACGCGCTATAGCAACTCAGAGTACCTACACCAAGCTCTACGAAGTCAAGAAGAACATGAAGGTGTCAGGGAAGATCATGGCATGGGCTCATTTTGAGGATCTTGGAGTTTATGCCGTGAAGAGGGAGAGGGGAATCGAGTACTTTAGATTCCATCATGATCTGAAGACTCTCCCCGGGTTCAAGCTCAACCAGCTGGCACACAGGAAGTTGCTCTATGCTGGCCCAAAGAAAATGTCAGGCTAGTTTGTGGCTGCCCTGAAAAGGCAATACAGGACGAGATGGGTAAACTTCAAACCACAGCAGGCTACAAGGTACATCCGAAGGTCTGAAGTGAGTCCCATCATATGTCAACCAAAGATAGTCCTGAAGTGGCGCCCTCCGCGTACAATTTCCAGAATTTCTTTGAGTGAGATGCCACAGGACTTTACCACATATTTTAAGTTGTGCTACTATGACTGGCACTCTGGAGAGGTTGTTATAGTTTTGGAAAGCGGAGGAACGGTGGACACCATAAGAGTGTTCGACCCAATGTGACTTATCAACTTGTCAGCTTCAGATGTTTATACTTTATACAAGTGGCCACTATTTTTTGATACCCAGGATATATTGCAAGCACTACAGTTTCAGCATGTCATACGTCTTTCCTTCGCACTCAATATCCATTCTGGGGTTTCGAAAGAGGACCGACCTAAGAGATTCGAAGAGTTTAAGAAGGAAGTCAAAGATTAGATAGAACTAGGTCCAAAGGGGAGTTTGTTGGTACACATGTCCCTAGTTCTAGTTCTAGTGAGCTTAAATGTAATAGACTTTCATTTTGTAGCACATATGTAATGTTTGAATCTAAGTAATGAAAAACTCTTCGTTGAATGTTTATTGTTTATTTAATGTTATATCTATTAATATTATTTATTGTTACATGCTTATATGAACACGTTATATAGGTTTACAGTTGTAGACATAGTTCTTAATCATTAAAGGTTCAAGGATATGTTTAACTAAGTATCCTGATTCAGTCGCATGACAGGACCATGCGAATGGGCCAATCGCACGACTGAACCAGGTGATTGAGTCAATCGCACGATTGAGTCATTAGACTGACTCAGTAGTATGAATGAATCAATCGTAAGACTCAGTCGCACGACAGCCATTCGCTTGGCTCAGTCGTACGAATGAAAACTGTAACCTATAAATACAACTTAATTCGTGGAAAAAGGTAACACTTTGATAATTCATAACCCTATCCGTCCAAGTTCGCACAGAACGTCCCTTCCTAGTTCATAGAATGTTTTTGATCATTCCTACTCTATTCTTAACGTATTCTAATCGTTAGGTTTGATCTGATTAACGTTCTCCCTGATTGGATCGCCAATCAAATAGAATTCCGCGCTATTTGATTCGGTTTCACGTAGAATTAGTTAGTACTCCGTCCGTACACGGTCCTAAGAAAAATTGATATGAAAGCATACAGTATTCTGGCAATGACATTGTCATTTGAAATCTTAAAACGGGTTGAGAATTTCAAAATAGCCAATGAACTGTGGAAAGTTCTTCACATAATATGTGAAGGTAGTGATGAAATAAGAGAAATTAAAAAAGAAAAACTACGGACACAGTATGAAACTTTCCATCACGTTCAGGGAGAAACTATTAACCAACGACATCACAGATTTGTGCAACTTGTAAATGAGATGATTATTTATGGTCTCAAATACGAATCTGTTGAAATAAACAAAAGGATGTTACATACATTGCCTGAGAGTTGGACTCGGTCAGTGTCACTCATGAAAGCAACATTAGATCTGGGAGAACTATTATTGGATTCTCTGGTGGCTAAGGTGGAGGCACTAGAGTTAGATGAAAAGTCCACAAACAACAACACTATTAGACATGTAGAAGCATACAAGTACAAAGAACTACAACATATATACAATGCTTTCTTAACAAGCACTGGTGAAGATGAAGATGAAGAACTCTTAGACACTAGTAAGACATCAATCTTCTCTACACCAGATTCATCCAATAACAAACAAAAGTCTAAGAAGACTGGTGTTCATGCTTCTCATGAAACTACACCTCAAAGCAAACATAATCAACATCATCATGCTTCAAGCTCAAGCAAGCAACAATAGACAAAGCAACAAAAGAAACACAACTTTGATAAGCCTATTCATGCTCTCACTATCATTCTTCAAAGTGAGGAGTAGAAGGCAGCTTATGCAGCCTTTTCAACTAGCTTTGGGGCTTATTTGGGTGCCAATCTCACACCATCACAGATCATTCAACAAGATTTAGATGAACATCCACCAGACATGGTTGAAGAAATGGATCTTCAGTGGTCTATGGAAATGATTGCATATAGATCAAAAAGGTTTCTACAAAGAAACAGAGGGCTGAGCATGGACAAGAAAAAAAAGATTGGTTTTGATAAAACCAAGGTCAGATGCTACAATAGTCAACTATACGGACATTTTTCCAGAGAATGCCAACAACCAAGAGCTGACAGAAGCAACAATCAAACACAAGCATCAAGCAGCTTCCATTCAAACAGACAGCTCCCACATCCAATCATCCTGCTGCACCAACCCCACCACAAATCAAACAATACAATCCAAATCAGGAATCCAAATCATCAGCCATGATCATTAAGAAGGATAGTGAATGTGACTAGAGCATCTATGAAGCTGAAATTAAATCTCCGGATCATGCCCTCATGGCAGACATTGAAGACAAAATTTCAGAAATCCCGAAAGAGGTTAAGGAAAACAACTGCACACAATCATGCATGGATGAAGTCAATATATACAGAGAACATGCAGATAAACTTTCAAAGACAGTAATTGAAACAAACATTTTAAATGAAAGTCTTAAGTCCGAACAAAAACAATATGGCATCAAAATACTTTCATTACAAAATGATTTAGACAGGTTAATGTCTGAAAAGCTAAAACTTGTAGCTCAGGTTGAGCAACTCTCTGTATCATTGACTGAATCTAAAACATTACACGCTGAAACTGAAGTGAAACTTCAGAAGTTTCAGGTAAGTAACAAGAAGAAACTTCAGAAGTTTCATGTAAGTAACAAGAAGTTTGAAGAACTTCTTGCACAACAAAGGGCTTTTAAAGACCTTTTAGGTTTAGGATATAACAAAGTAAATCCGGCATACAATGATAACTATATTCCTTTACCTGATTTAATGACAAACAAACAAGGTGAGCCACTTGACCCATATGACAGAACAGATGATTCAAAACCATCATCATCAACCTCATCAAAATCATCATTAACAGCTAAAACACCTTTGATAAAATTTGTTAAAAGTCAAGCTTCACCACAAATTAAACCTACAGATTTCTATCAAGGTGAAAATAATGAATATGAAAATGTAACAAGTGATGATGAATTGATCTTCTGGATGAGGAGTCAGATCACCCAATTACTGAAACTCAAAAGGTTTCAAGTGTGGCTGATATTCCTATACATACAAACAAAGGGAAAGGTAAACTCCCTATGCAGCCAAAGCAAACAACAATCACTATTGAAATTCCTTCCAAATGAAATTTGAAACCAAAGGTGATGAACAAACAAACAAAAACAGCTTTGCCATACTGTGAGTGGTGTGATCAATACACCCATTCAACTGAAAAGTGCAGATATGGCAAATATTGTAAGTACTGTAACATGAACAATCACAGTACTGAAACATGTCATTTTACATAATTATTATTTCGTTTATGAAAGGAACAATCAAAGCACTGCAAATTATTTCTTCAATAAGAAGAGCAAGAAGCAAAACAAACAAGCTTAGGGTGAAAAATCATCTAAGAAACAAACAGTTGCTCCTGAACAGAGCAAAGTAGGAGTACAAAGACCTAATCATCATCAGAAAATTGTTTTAAATAACAACAAATCATTTTATGACAATTTTCAAACTCATCAAGGAGACATAAGTGTCAAATCAGACAAAACCAAGGCAATAGCTCGCAAAAGAGAAGAGCTCAAAGCACTTCTCCTAATAAAGCTAAGACCAATCAAAGGAAATCTAGTGTACCTAGGGCTCCTAAACCAATTGACAATGTTGTCTTAGAAGAAATATGTGTTGTTGGAAAAGAGAAAAAAACCCAAGACCATCTTGGCTTGGGTTGCACCATCTAACTGATTTCTATGTTTTCTTAAGGACATCCAAGAAGGCCTGACAACATCTGGTATGTTTAAAGTGGATGCTCCCGACATATGACACGAAATTGTTCCCTCCTACGGGATTTTAAGAGCAAACCTGGAGGAAAGATAACTGTGATAAGGGATATGCCACCTTATTTGATTCCAACTTAAAGGAATAGTAACAAATGGATATGCCTTTGGAGGTGATAAGACAGGTGGAAAGATAACTGGTGAAGGAACATTAAAAAATGGTTTGATTAGCTTTGAAAATGTCAACTACTACTCCAACCTTCAGTTCAATCTTCTAAGTGTATCACAAATCTGTGATAAGGGGCATGCCACCTTATTTGACTCCAACAACTGCTACGTCCTCAAAACAAGTTTTCAAAGACCAGAAGATTGTATCCTTTTGAAAACTCCACGTCATAACAACACATACATTGTTGATATGAACATTGTTTCTACAACCACTCCTGAAACATGTTTATTATCAAAAGCATCAGAAGATGTTTCCCAATTATAGCACAGACGATTGGGACACTCTAATTATAATAGAATGAATCAACTTGTAAAAGGTGACTTAGTAATAGGTTTACCACAAAAAGAATTCTTCTGTACCTACCACTGCACCGCATGTCTGAAAGGCAAGCAACATAGAGTGTCTCATAAGTCTAAATTGGTAAACTCTAACAACACACCACTCAAATTGCTTCACATGGACCTTTTGTCCCAACAAACATCCTAAGCATAGGAAAGAAGCAATATTGTCTTGTTGTAGTAGTTGATTACTCTAGATTTTCTTGGGTTTTCTTTCTACTACACAAGTCAGAAACACCAGACATACTCAAAACATTAATCACTAAGATTGAGAATCAATGGGATCTTAAAGTTAAATGTTTAAGAAGTGATAATGGTACTGAATTCAAGAATGACTCTATTTCTTCTTTTTATGCAGAAAAAGGAATAAGTCATCAGTTCAGTGTAGCAAGAACTCCTCAGCAAAATGGAGTAGCTAAAAGGAGAAACAAAACAATGATAGAAGCATTCCGATCAATGCATGTTGACTCTCTATTGCCCATATCAATCTGGGCTGAAGCAATCAACACTACTTGTTACATTCAAAGCAGAACATTAATAATCAAAGAAGATAAAAAAATCCATATGAATTAATGTTTAAAAGAAAACCTTTCATTGGATTTCTTAAGGCATGTGGATGTTCAGTTTCAATCTTAAATACCAGAGAACAACTATCTAAATTTGCTCCAAAAGCAAATGATGGATTCTTTGTTGGATACTCTGGAAGCTCAAAAGCTTACAGAGTATACAATCCAAGACTTAATATTGTGAAAGAAACAACTGATATTATTTTTAATGAACACTCTTTCATAAAGAAATTCATTAGATCAAACTAGTTATTTGACATTGATTCATTAAGAAAATTATTTGACACATCTTATTCTGATGTTTCAGGAACTAAAGAAGATATTGAATATCCTATGGTACCTCCTCAAGCATCTATTGATGTTCCTTTAACTGTTGATCCTTCAGGTAGTTTACGTTCATTCATGTATTCATTCATACATCAAACCATGTAATGTCATGCGTAATGTAGTACAAAACATAATACGTACGTTTTGAAAACACTTTAACGAAGAAAGATAACATATCACTCACACACATACACATCATAATCCTCATCACATCATCATACGCATATCAAGCATAAGCCATCACATCATAACAGGGGCTTTCTCTCCATTCTACCACTTAAAACCACTTAGAAAATCCTAAGTCCATAATGGGCGCTTTGGACTTTTTAGGCGCATGAGCATAAAAATTCTATGTGTAAAACAGCCTTGGCTCTTCAGCACTATTTGGGCGCATGAGCCTTGTTTGGGCGCTTCATTACTATGCAGGTGCATGACAACTGTTTGGGCGCATCAACACTTAGGCGTTTTAGCAGATTGGGCGCATGGGTTTGGGCGCTTCACTACTATGCAGGCGCATGACACCTGTTTGGACGCATCAACACTTAGGTGTTTTAGCAAATTGCGCGCATGGGTACTATTTAGGCGCATGGCCAACACTTAGGCGCATGGGCACTTTTCTGGGTGCATAACTACTATTTGGGCACATGACCCTAGGCGCATGAGGACACTTAGGTGCATGAGGTTATTTTAGGCGCATGGGAACATTCTTAAATGTTATTTATGCTTCAAACATGACCCGATTGCCATTATAACACTACCCAAACACAGATCTAGCATACTAAGGCTCTTAATCATGCTAAACATCAATTCTAGCCCATAACAAACTCCAAAACATACATATACAGATCATCCTCGAACGTAAAGCTATAAACCCACGGTTTCTTTTACAAATGTTTACTTGGTATGCATAATAGTTTCAAACAAGTTCTAAAAGAGGGGTTCTGGAACTCACCTGAAGTAAATCTTCAAGCTAGACACTTCCACTAGCAAGTTCAACTCCAAGTTCTCAAAAACCAACTCTAAAACACCAAGAATTCGGTCAACCACTCACGAATTTGGTTAAAACCGAACATATACTCAAGAAACTTACCTTTGCAGCTTCTTCTTCCTCCTTCCCTCTCTAAAACCTAGACCTTCTCTCATTTTTTCTTTCAGCCAAGAATGAAGATGATGAAGAAATAGTGGGCGGCCATACCTCTTTAAAACCTTAAAATAATAGGTTTTGCACTTTGTACACTTTACCCCCTCCACTTGTTCCCATTATCTTTTCTTTATTTATACTTTTCTTTTCTCTTCTTTTAAATAAAATTCGGGGTGTTACAATTGAGCACTCTTTGTCATATGATCAACTATCACCCAAATGGTATTGTAGCCCCTCGTCGTACGAGGTAGCTTCGTTATGAAGTCCATGGTGATGTGCTCCCACTTCCACCCGGGTATATCCAATGGTTGGATTTTCCCGTATGGCTTCTGATGCTCTTCCTTCACTTGCAAACAAGTAAAGCACTTACTCACATACTCCACTACATCGCGCTTCATCCCGGCCACCAATAATCTTTCTTCATGTCTTGATACATCTTCGTGGCACCGGGATGAATCAAGTATCGAGTCTTATGTGCTTCATCCATAATTCGCCCCCGTAGGTCTCTGTAACATAGGACCACATCCTCCCAAAGCGGGTTCTAACTCCATGAGTATTTCCTCCCAACTCCGTGACTAGACCTCTCATTCTTTTGAAGTTAAGGTGATCTTCTTTCAACGCCTCATCTTGAAATTCTTTCACCTGTGTCATCATATCAGCAGTCATAACCAACTAATAAGCCTTCACCCAAATCGCCTCGGGTCTCTCCTTTCGGCTAATGGCATTGGCCATAACGTTGGCCTTACCCAGATGATAATGGATCTCACAGTCATAATTCTTGATGAGCTCTAACCACCTCCTCTGCCTCATGTTGAGATCCTTTTGCTCAAATAAATACTTTAAGCTCTTGTGGTCCGTGAAGTTGGTGCACTTCGCCTCGTATAAATAATGTTGCCAAATCTTCAATGGGAAGACCACAACGGCTAGCTCCAAATCCTGGGTAGGGAAGTTAGCATCGTGGATTTTCAACTGTCGAGACGCGTAGGATATAACCTTCCCTCGTTGTATCAACACGCAACCCAATCTCGAATAGGAAGCATCAGATGGCGTCTTTGGAGACTTCCATTTCATCACCACCTCAACCTTCGCCGGGTCCACCATAATTCCTTCAGAATTCACCACGTGACCCAAAAACTTAACGTCACGCAACCAAAAAGCACACTTAGAGAATTTAGCATGCAACTTCTCTCTTCTTAGTGTCTCCAGTAATTTGCGTATGTGGCCTGTATGTTCTTCTTCACTCTTTGAATAAATCAAGATATCATCAATAAACACAATCACTAATTTATCCAATATCAGCCGACACACTCGGTTCATTAAATCAATAAAGGCAGCTAGCGCGTCAGTTAGACCAAAAGACATAACGAGAAACTCGTAATGTCCATAACGCATGCAAAAAGCTATCTCAGGAATATCTTAGTCCTTCACCTTCAACTGATGGTAGCCAGATCGGTGATCTATCTTTGAGAACCAACTGCCACCTTGGAGATGATCGAACAAGTCATCAATTCTCGGTAAAGGATATCGGTTCTTCACCGTTAACTTGTTAACTCTCGCTAGTATATACACATCATCATACTACCATCCTTTTTCTTAACAAACAAGACCGGAGCACCCTAAAGTGAGATGCTTGGCTGGATGAACCCTTTGTCCATCAACTCCTGCAGTTGATCCATTAGTTCCATCATCTCGATCGGAGCTAATTGATACGGTGCTTTGGCAACAGGTTGAGCACCGGGTATCAGATCAAATTGAAAGTTAATTTCGTGATCCCGTGGCACGGCTGGTAAATCTTCTGGGAACACGTTTGGAAAATCGTACACCACTAGTATGTCGGATAATTGTGGTACTGACGCATCCACATCCTTTACATAAGCTAGTAGGCATTACATCCATATCTAATGCATTTCTCTACAACCGCCATCGAAATCACCTTAGGAACCATACTGATGCGATCACCATAAATCATCACTGAACTTCCATCGGGCGAAACTAGTCAAATCATCTTCTTGCGACACATGATGTTTGCCTCATAGGCTGCTAAACAATCCATCCCCAGTACTACATCGAATCCGCCTAGGGTCATCACATGTAATTTAGAAGAAAACCTATGTCCTTCTAGTTCTATGGCACAGTCTCCTATCATATTAGTAATTCTAGTAGACTTACCAATAGCAATTTGTACGTCAAAAGGTTCATCAATACTTCTACTACTAACAGGTAACTTAGCATAGAAAGGAGTAGAAATGAAATTCCTACTAGCACCAGAATCAAATAATGTAAAGGCATAAGTTTGGTTTACTAGAAACATACCTGATACGACATCGGGGTCTACCCTGGCCTCCTTCCGCGTCATCGTGAATGCTCTAGCAGTTGCCCTCTGTCCTCCATCCTTCGTTCCCTTCTTCACTCCGGAACCCTTGGCCCTTGGCTTTTGCACTCCCGACTCAGGTGGCCTACTTCACTACAGTTGTAGCACCTCGCCACCCTTCAATCCTTAGCAATGTGACCAGGCTTCCCACACTTGAAACAAACATTTAATCCCAACCTACACTCGCCAGTATGCTCCCTCCTACACTTACCGCACCGCTTCGTCCCCGTCCCCGAGCCAGCTGCAACCACCCGTCAATCATCAATTTTTGCTTCTTGCCATTTGGCATGTAACCACCATGCCCAAACCATTTCCTGCTTAAGTTCCTGTTACCACCACCTATTTTCATCATCTTTGCCACCACAGACTCCTCTCTTCCATCATACAATCTACCCGCCGGTCTACCACCGACCAAAAGGTACACGGCCTGGCAGTAATCAGATTCCTGTGGATGTCAGCTGGCAATCGTTGGATATACTTCTTGATCTTCCTTGCCACTAGCGTCACCTTATCCGGCACCAACCTCGCCATCTCATTAAACTTAGTAGTGTATTGCTTGTGTGTCATGGTGCCCGCCTCAAGCTGTTGGAACTCTCTCTCTCTATCTTGTCGAGCTCCCTGTGAGGACAAAAATTATCAATCACTAGCTTATTCAGCTCTGGCCACCTCATCCTATTGATGGCCCTGCTACACTCGGCCTGGACAATATTGTCCCACCAGTATAAGGCCAAATCCACAAACGAGTGTGTAGCAAACTTCACCTTCTGATCTTCTCGGCACTCGTTGATATCATGTACCGCTTACATCTCCTTCACCCATCGATGAGCAGCAACAACATTGCCATCCCCATCGAATGCTGGGGGCTTGCATCTTTGAAATGCCCTGTAGTTACAGCCTCGCCCAGTTTCCTGCACAGATTCTTCCTCTTCCTCCTCACTCGAGAAAATCGTCTGAGTCTCTAGTTGTTCACTTTCTTCTCTCCAAGTGGTCTTCCTCTTTTCCTTCATTTCATCCTCCCTCACAGCCTTAATCACTTCAGTCACCATAGACGACAGAATCGTCTACATGACTTGATGGACCTCCTTTACTACTGCCTCCTTCACCGAGGCCCTCAAGTTGCACTCTCATCACCACCTTCCTGGTAATGGATCTAGGGCTCTTCACATGTCTTTTCAGTAGTCCTAGCCTTATTCCTTATAACACGTAGTTCAGTACCACGTCCACCATGTACTCCACCCCTAGAAGCCTTAGACGATCTTCCTCCAGCCATATCTAATCACTATAAGATTCAAACACTAACACGGTCATTCAAGGTAATAGCTTAGTTTATGTTAAGTATAGTAAGTCTCTAATCACAATGGCGAGTTGTGATTAGCCACTTAATTTACTCTTCACACCCCAAGCATTTCCTATACTGACTACATCAGTATCTAGATCTACTAAGAGCACATTATCAAATAGCACATACATATAATACTAGTTAACATTGAGAAAAGAAATACCTGATGGTACGTAGCTACTCGGGCTGGCATCCCTTTCCTTTTGGTCCCATTCTAAGTTTAAGATTAGGTTTTTGAAAATATTTTACACAATTCACTTAATCTTTAGCTCTAATACCAACTTGTAAGGCCCCGTTCCCGGGACGCTTACAGTTAGACATTTATAGCACATAATATTTAAAACATTACATATTTCATATGTTTAAGCAGTGGAATTGCATTAACCAAAAGCCATTCATCACACTAGTATAAAAACTATTGTTAAGCAATACAACATTGTTTAAGTTATAGAAGCATCGTTTAATTGCATTACAACACAACAATATCCTTAAGAGTGAATGGATGTCAGTCTTGTCCTGCCGAGTAACTTCCCCAGCTTTCCATCCTCAGCAAAATTTACCTGCCAACTAAAAATGTATAAAAGTCAGCGTCACTGAGTGAGTTCTAGTTTTAGCAGTATTCAAAATACCTTATGTGTTTATACACAAAAATATATACTTCTTGAACAAAATACTTTACTTTCGTATGTGAGCACACATCATACATACATCCAAACAATATTCATTGTTCATTTCGTTCTTTCATACTTTCATTGTTATCTTTTATCATCATACGCATACTTTGCTTCGTACTTTTTATCATTTGTTATTTTCATACACGTAATTTTGATTCGTACTTTTCATCATCTTTTACTTTTATCGGGATCGATGTGCAATACCCCGAACATTGTGCACGAAGCTGATGTTGGGCCTGAGGTCTACAAATTGACTCCGAGCATTGTACACGAAGCTAACCCAGTCACCTAGGGCATGCCATCTTTCCCTTTCATCCGGACCAATGTGCAATACCCCCATCATTATGCACGAAGCTGATGCTGGGCCTGAGGTGTATAGTTAGACCCCAAACATTATGCACGAAGCTAACCTAGTCACTTAGCGCATGCCATAAGGGTCCCATCAATCTCAATGATTGACCCTTTGTGCATCCTTTGTGATTAGCTAAACCGCACCCAGTTGAGCTAATGACAACATGGTCGTGCACCTCCGTTCTATTTGCTTGCAATCCATTCATTCATTCATTACATTCCACTTTTCGTCTTTGTTATATTTCACTTCATTACGTTATACTTTACGTTCATCATTCATACCTCATACCATGTAAAGTCATAACATAATACATAACGTATTTAATATAATATATACGTTTTGAAAACCGTTAAAAGATAACACATCATACACATATGCCTATCATAATATTCATCACATCGTAATCCTTATCACATCATCATACACACTTTAAACATAGACCATCACATCACATCAGCGTCTATCTTAGTCGCCTACCTCTTAAAACCCCTTAGAAAGTTCTAAGTTCGAAATGGGCGCATGGGACATTTTAGGCGCATGATTGTAAAATTTTCTAAGTAAAAACAGTCTAGGCGCATTCGCACTATGCATGCGCATGAGACCTATTTAGGCGCATTTCCACTATGCAGCCGTATGAGCCTTACTCAGATGCATCAACACTTAGGCGCATGTGCCACTTCGGGCACATGGGCACTATTTGGGCGGATGACCTATACTTAGGCGTCTGGACATAACTTTTGGGCGCATGGGGTACTGTTTGGGCGCATGAGCTATTACTTAGTATATTTTTACAAATAACTTTGGCGCATGGACACTATTTGGGCGCATGAGGTATACTTATATTTTCTAAGTCAAAGTTCTAGTGCATGGGTCACTGTTTAGGCACATGGACTTTACTTATACATGTTTCTAAGCCATTTTCAGACCAAATCATCATCTTAACAATTTCTTAACATAAATCCATCATTTTAGGCATCTCAAACAAGTGTATAACAACATATCACATGAATTCACACATTCATACATGCGGTTGTACACATAACATCTTTTAAAAACATTTTACATGCCTTTTCAGCCCCAAAGAAGTTTAAAAACATAAAAAACCAGGGTCAATAACTCACCTAATGTATTCTTGAAGTAATACTCCTCCGAACATGAAGTTACCAAGAGTTCAGATGCCTAAGACAAACCAAACCAAGCAACCAAACACATAGAACACCTATAAATCAGTTCTAAGGTCGAAAACACCACAAAGCTGAACCAAAAACACATAGAAACACTTACCAAATGTAAAAACTTAGTCGTTCTTTCTTGAATAACCGAGAACCCAACTTCTTCTTCTTCTTGCTTCTCTTTTCAGTCGAAAAAGCAGATGTTATAAGTTGATATGGGCGGCCATACTCCATGTATATTAAAATATTTGGCTTTTGTATTTTTACACTTTATCCCCTCCACTTTGTTCCATTTCCTTTTCTTTCTAAATTCTTTTTTTGTTTTATTTCCTTTTGACAAATTTTCCGGGTGTTAAAAAACTTCATTCTTTCTTTTGGGTAGAGGCTGTCAATACCGCTTATTATGTTAAGAATCATGTCTTGATAAATAAACAACAAAATACGACTCCTTATGAGATTTTCTTTAATCATAAACCTATAGTCAATATTTTAAGGCATTTGGTTATTGTTGCACATATCACACAACTGATTTGAAATCTAAATTTCATGAAAAAGTTGATGATTGTTATTTTGTTGGTTATTTAGCTAACAAAGTTGCATATCAGGTTTATAATAAAAGAACCAAACAAATAATAGAGTCATTTAATATAGATTGGCATGAATCTAACAAAACTGATGTTGGATCTGCTTGGGTATATGATTATCCTACATTGTTTGATACTTATAAATGATCTTATCATGTTTCTACAGATTCAAGCCCTTTGACACCAACAATTAATGACGTATTTTCTGGTGATAGAAGTCATTCTTTATCTTAAAATCAAGGAATTTCTTCAACTATTTCAATAGTACAACCTTTTAATTCAATTGTGCATCAGGTTCTTCAATTAGATAATACTCCTTCACACATGCCTGATTTAAGTCCTGACAATTATGGCGTCGAACAAGATTCACAATCTCCAAACACAACAACTAAATCCACTCAAGATATTCTAATTGAAACTATTCAAGCACCTTTTAAAGATTTATCTATTGAGTCTTTTTTATGCGATACTGATGCTGACAATCTTTGTTAAGAAGAAAAAATTGTTCATCAACCAAAAGTAGGTGTTTTTGAAAATGAACCTATTGGTCACCTGTTTAATTTAGACAAAGTTATTTTTGAAGATGAGATTCCTCGATTGTGAATTCATAGAAACCATCCTACTAATGTAATAATTAGTCCATTATCTGAAGGTATTCGCATAAGAAGTCAATCAAGAGCCATCAATATATGTTTCTATACTTGTTTCATTTCTCAAATAGTGCCAAAAATATGAAAATGGCTTTGAAAGAATATAGCTGGTTGAAGCAATACAGGATGAACTAATGCAATTAAAAAAGCTAGATATGTGGCATTTATGTGAATTACCAAAGTAAAAATTGTCTATTGGAACCAAATGGATATTTCGCAACAAGACGGATTAAAAGGTGTTATTGTTCGCAAAAAGGCTAGACTTGTTGTACAAGGATTTTTTTCAAGTTGAAGATCTTGGTTCGAATAAGTCTACACTCCCGTAGCAAGAATAGAAGCAATTTGTTTACATGAACTTTTCATCTGTATGGTGAAATGAAATAAGAAGAGTAGCCCTGCTGCTTTCATGATGGTTACGAAGACTGCATTCTTGTATGGCGAAATGAAATAAGAAAACTATGCTTTCCAACCTCCTGGTTTTGATGATCGTGATCATCCTAACTATGCTTACAAGTTAGACAAAGCTCTTTATGGTTTACATAAAGCACCTCATGCTTGGTATGCTACTTTCACTGAACATTTGCTTGTAAATGGTTATAATAGAGGCGCTAGTCATCAAACTCTATTCATATGAAAGACTGGTGATGATCAGATACTTGTCTTAATCAACATTGAAGACATTATCTTTGGATGTTCAAACGATGACATGCGTAAGGAGTTTGAAGCGGAGATGAAGAAGAAGTTTGAGATCAGTTCTCTTGGAGAAATTTTGTTTTTCTTGGGTATCAAAGTTAAACAAGATGACCAGATACATCAAGAAAAATATGTATAGAGAAGTCTAGACAAATACAAGTTTCAAGATTCCAAGATTGCCCCAACTCCTATGTTATCTCATCCTACTTTATCTCCTGATCTTATGGGAGGAGACGTTGATTAACATATGTACAAATTAATGATTGGATCCTTAATGTATCTCACTGCTAGTAGACCTGATATCATGTTTCCTATCTGTCAGTGTGCACGTTATCAAAGTAAGCTGAAAAAGTTTCACATGAAAGCTATCAAGCAGATTTTCAAGTATCTCAAAGGCCAACCATAACTTGGAATTTGGTATCCTAGAAATTCTGAATTCAATTTATATGCTTATACTGATAGTGACTATGGTGGTTGTAATTTGGACATGAAGTCAACTATAGGTGGTTGTCAATTTCTTGGAAACATGTTGATTTCATGGCAATTCAAGAAGCAAAATATTGTTTCCACATCTACTGAAGAGGCCAAATATATGGCCATTTCAAGTTGTTGTTCCCAAATGGTTAGGATATAACAACAACTCCTTAATTATGGCCTTCATATTTTCAATGCTACCATTTAGTATGATAACACTATAGTTCATAACATTGTTAAGAATCTAATTCAACAGTCAAAGACAAAACATATTAACATCCACATGCATTGTACCATGACTGTTTTGATAGAAAACTTATTCGTATCGCCCAAGTCACATCCGATAAAAAATTATAAACTTGCTTACCAAGGTGTTTGATCTTTCCCATTTTGACTTTCTTGTCAAATCTTTGGGAATGGCTAACTTTGGACGATTTTCCTAGAACTTTCACCAAAATTACTTTCTTTTTACAGTTTGTCAAAATTGTCATTTTCTTTAGATAATCCTAATTTTAGGGGGAGAACATTGAAAATGTAATGAAAAATATTTTTGGTTTAGGTGGAGTTATATTGAAAATTTCAAAAACATTTCGTTTGGTTAATAAAAAATTTCTAAAAAATTGAATTTTCTACATTAATAGGAGATTATAGTATATTTCTTAATTTTTATATATTACCTACAAGTTTAAAAAGGAATTGACTTGAATTTTATTTGATATGTTGGTAGGCTCTACTTCAAAGAATAAAAAGCAGTATGATTTGTGATGCATTAGAACTAAATCTACTATATCTGAAGTGGGTAACATATCAAGATTTTATGATAACGCTAATTCCATGCTAAAATAGACTGCGAATTATAGTATTGTCATACTCATGCTAGCCATTCTCTGAATTAGTGATTGTCTCTATATATATATATGTATATATATGTATATATATATGTATATATATGTATATATATAATATATATATATACTATATATATAATATATATATACATATATATGTATATATATATATATGTACTAGTAAGGAACCCCCGCGATGCGGCGGCGACGACATCGACATGTATACTCCGTCTTGTCTAAAATTTTTTGTATAATGAGTCAAATATGGTTACAGAACTCGATTACAACAGATATAGTGAAAGCTTAAAAAGTTGATTTATGTTAGTTAATCAATCTTCTTGTGACATATTGGGTACGAACCATGAAGCCTAACGGAATGAACTACAACCGCTCATTGTTGGGTATGAACCATTAAGCCTTTCAGTTGGTCAATTAAATCAGTCATTATATAATAGGTTTTAGCTAATCTGCTTCAATTTCGTGATTAGTAAAGTACCAAGAAACACACATGAACACCAACATACATGAACACCAAATTGGTAAAGTATCAAAAAGATTACCCAATATCGTGCATAAACAAAAACCCTAACTTGATTCCAACATACATGAAGACCAACATATTCTCAACTGTCTAAGCAGAATAAACCCTAGATCCAAGCAACACACTACCAACATATTCTCAACTCTCTAAGCACAATAACATGATTTATCAAGTTGAAAACAAAAAAATTAAACAGATACAAATAGGAAGAGTAGAGCAGCACTCACGTATGGGTACATTAAAAAAAGTTAGCTCAAAAGGAAACTGGTCAAATGGGTCAAAGAGGTCAAAAGTTACCCAAGTGAATTTAATGCACAAAACCTTCTAAATCAATTTTTTTCTTTTTTTTAAAGAAAAATAGATCAACCTAAATAATATAATTTTCGTAACATAGTTGACACAATAATTATTTAATAGAAATATTATAATTCAAACAAGAAGTGTTTCGTCAACCCAATCCGTCCCGTACAAAATTACTTCTAAGTTATCCTTCTAATTTGTTAACCAACCCAATCATATTTGACACGCAAGTAAGGTCAACCCAACCCAACCAACTCTGATCTGCAAAAAAAGCAGACCCATCCTGCCCCTTATCTGCCAAAAAAGCATACCTATCTTGCATAAATATAATATACCAGTTTCAATAGCTTCCATAGCAATCTCCATTGAATTATCAGCTTCTGGACGTAAGTGAGTCTTTCTACAAATGTCCTCTAACTCTGATCTTTTCTTGAAGACGAATTCCTTCATTTTGCTTGACTTCAACTCTTCAAGCCGTGAAACCTCAGCCTCAACCTTTAAAGGAAAAAAAACAACATTTAAAGGAAAAAAAAACATTGTTAGATTTTCCACCTTTGTTAAAGCTTGGTTACACTTTTAAGTAATTAAATCTGAGCACCATAACTTACATAATTAATGAACTCAAAAGAAAGCAAGTTAGGCTCCGTGATCTCCTACTCTGATGCAGCTATTTTGCAGGTAACACTCTGAAACATTTGTTGCTCTTCAACAGGTGTATCTATCAAATTTCAGAGCTCTAATATAGAGCATGCAAGATTTTGGATCTAACAAAAGTTTGACACATTAATAAGGTTATAGACCATAACAGCTTCTGGATAGTGATATATTTAGTGTATTAAATATGATTAAGAAAAATACAATATGAATATACTTATCCAACTTTTTAATAAAGCAATTCTAGAAATTGTAAGTGTAAGTGTTTGAATACACCGACACATTTGACCAACTCATGTTATTTGATTAAGCAATTTAAGATGTCTTAATTATATTTAAATAAACTTCAGGTCACTTTTTACTATTTCGACCTATTTGATCTGTTCTATTTTACCCATCCGACCCATTAGAATTTATATGTAACCAATAACCATGTAGGCATGTACTTACTTTTTGCATTCTCTCTATTTTGACCTCATGTAATCTCTTTATAGCAGTAGCAAGCCTCCCAATTGCATCATCACTTATGCTGTTTGTTCCTTCTGTTTCTGCCAAAGCAGTATTAATTTCATGAACTGTCTGGTTAAAGTCAAGTCCTAGTACCAAACACAGTGAATTCAAGGTGTTCATGTAGTCTAAGACTTTCTTTAGTCGATCACTATGTCCATTTAGAGAAATATAACAAGTAATTAGTAATTAGTTTCAAAACAAACTTACGTAGTAAGTTTAATGGTAAAAAGGACATAATTACCTTCTCTTTCTCAAGTGCTTGTAGCTGCACATGAAGTTCTTCAAGTTTTCTTAATGATAAATCAGTTTCATCCAATACGGTCTTAATGGAAGTTGAGTAAATTGCCATTTGTATCTTTTGTATCTGTTCTAAAACTTCAATGAATTGTGGATCACCAACTTCAACCCAAATTATTTGATTTTACAAATTGCATACAAAGTTATCTATGTTTAGTTAACAATCAAGGAATAAGGATTCTTACAAGGTTGGAATTAGAAATGTATAAATTATAACAATACCTGAAGTTCATAAAGAAGGGAACCACATGTTGTTTCCACTTGCATAAGTGGATCTCTTGTGGGAGTAGACGTCTGAGACAACAATTTTGAATTAATTCACTGTATATGATATAATGAGATGATAAAATTCTAATTGCTTTTATGTACAAAATCATATGCATAGATTTGATGATAGAAAACATGTTCATATGATTACTGGTCTTACCAAAAGACTCAAAATCAAATTAGAATTTAAATAGAAGCATGCAATTATGCAGACGCCTCTTTACAAACATTAGAAACTTGATATGCAATCATCTTATATCATTCCCTCATGTGTATAGCAAAAATTCAAGTACTTTACTCAAACCAACAGAAGATCAAAATCATACTGGTCTTATTGAAAGGCTCAAAATAAAATTTGAATTTGAAATTTTGAATAGCAGCATGCCAGCATCAAACGCTCCTATGAAACCTTAAAAAACTTAATACTTAATCATCTTATAGCAATCCCTCAAAGGAATGCCTAACTCAAACAAATAACCAATATCAGATCTTAACAAATCACTCAAAAGCATATTAGAATTCGAACAGATGAATCCAAAAGCCCCTTTACGAAGAGATTGTTTCTTGAAATAACCTTTTATGTAATCTTAGCAAGCCCAAAATCAGCAACCTATGAATTTAACTAAGGTTATTAAATGCAAGATTCATAAAGATAACATTAGGCTACCTTCGCTTCAAAATAGAAATCAAGAAGAATATTAGCAGCTTTAATATCACGATGGATGATCTTAGGATGACCTGCAAACGAAAAACAAAAGGTTAACGAACACCGAATTATCATATTACTGTAATCAAAAGATAAAATGAACTTACAGTCCTCGTGAAGATAAGCAAGCCCTTTTGCAGCCCCTAGTGCAATTCGCAATCTTGTAGGGAATTCCATTACAGGGTGATTCTTTCCTGAAATCATGTTGTAATTAAAGCCTTAAGCATCTATCTAAACAATAATCATTGATTAACTAATTAAGCAAATCCTAAACAGGTGAGAAACTTTCCTCCATTACTTTGTCTTAAAATCGAATTCTTCCCCACAAGTTAATGAATCATTTGGATTTGAGGCATAATCCAGTCTACAAGCCCACGCAAGACAAATTAAAGCTACATCATCATATAATCCTGGAATAAGAGAATCATTCGACGTGTAATTTTGCCTACCATTATAATCTCTTCTCTTGTTGTTCATCTATTCCACCTCACTTCCTTTTTCTACCTCTTACTCTTTGCATAAATTTTCAAACAAAAAGCTGTTTAATCTTACAACAACTACTTTGCAACTTCTATCAGAATCTTAACCATTGTTCTAGCATTCCTTCTGTTGTACCTTAATAACAGTTCATCAGTCAAGATATCTATACCTATATCCCCAAATCAAAACCTGCAGTTTGAAAAACTTCTATATCTCATCACTCATCATCTTAACAAATTAAGAATAGAAGAATAGAAGAAAAATTTGAAAAATAGAAGCAAAATTTGTCCCTAAATGCTCAAAATGATTCACTCAATTTCATCCTAAAATACTGAATTAGATTGAAGAATAGAAGCAAAATTTTAAACAACCTATGAGAAACATTAGAATCTCACCGTACAACCATGGCGGATCCTGACGATTACAGTGGGATATAGATTGAAAATCGTACCCTTGGTCGTGCAAAAGTAGGAAACGACATCTTTGTTCTACCAGCCACCTCCGTTGTTCTACCTTTACCGGTGTACAACTTTGATCCGCACCCCCCATTTGCTATAACCACCCACTGCCTACCATTGACCCCACCACCCATTTGCCCCAAACATAGTCGCCATGATAACAGAATCCCCCTATGCATCGTCGCCCTCTTGACCCCTTGCAACAAAAACCTAATCGCAACCACCATCCTTCATCATAACCATCGGTTGCACTCTTCCTCAACAACCCTAGCCACCGTTAGTGTCTGCACCTTTGCAAGCGTCGTTGGTCAAAATCCATGCCACAACCCCATCACCAACATCCGATCACCACCACGATCCCCTCCTTGAAAAAACTGACATCAGGGAAAGAGGTGGTGGCATCTTCATCACGATGGAGTTTGAATTTGGAAAGAGTGAAAAGAATAGAGTGAGCGTGAGTTTGAATTTTGAAACCGGATTTGAAAGCAGCTCAACTTATTTTGAGGGGGCAAGTTTTGTGTCTGGATGTTTTCAAGCTTTAAGGGTTGTAATGTATGCTAAAAGAGTTGTACAACTCTTAATTTTAAGAGATTTTGGTCAAATGACCATTTTGTCCTTCTCATTTGCTTATATATATAGTGTATATATATATATGTATATATATATGTGTATATATATATATATGTATATATATATGTATATATATATATGACAACCGACCTCAAGGTCATTATTCTAACCCTAATCTACTTGCATCATTACCCATATTATGAGTACCAATAATAGAAACAATCTAACTATATCAATGATATTAGAATCGTCATTTGCTATTAGTTCCATTTTTATGATTTTATGTGATTTTAGTGACTTTTAGTTAGTTAAAGTTTTACCTTTTAGAACTTGCTGTCCCGGGAATGTTAATTAGTCACCCTTGCAAAAACTAATCTTAATTGAAGCAATTAAAATGTGTGCATACACACACTCATAATCCACGACTAATGCATGCATGTGCATGTATAACAACTATCACCTAACAAACTTTTACCATCTAATATTCTACACAACACTACAAAACAACACCACCTAATAATAATATTGATTAAAAATTT
>BJCO01818579.1:0-15613 GCA_018326465.1 Flaveria floridana | reverse complement strand
TGCTACAAAGTGATTATCTTAACCTATATTCCTTAATAGATTGCTGAGTACAGAATATCTATATATGGAAGGAAGCAAAGTGAGTGGGACAATTTGGCAAGTTGGATCGTGAATAATGAATTGTACAGTGAGAATGTCGTCCGGTTGATTCAGGTACTTAAGTTTAACCATTCCCGTTAGTTATGAGATATACATTGAACAGCCGGTAACATCTAATGAGTCGATGATGATGGACGAGGATCCGTCTGAGACCGCCCTTTTTTTACATGTCGATGATGACGGATCAAGATTCGTCTCAAACGATGTTGCTATGGTTATTCATGTTGCTATTTAGTTGGTCTGGTTTGTGTAGGTGGCGGCGATGTAGCTGTCACCACGCCCTCTCGGTGGCGATGGTTTGTTTTTCCCTTTGTGGATTCACTATGGGCCGGTAACATTTATGGGTCGATGATGATGGATGAGGACGAGTAATTGTTTCAAGCTCCCGCGGCAACGCGCGGGAGAAATAACTAGTTATATCATTATGTCTATTATATATTATCAATTAATTATACATTACTAATTAATTATATTAGTGTGGTAGAACATGACCAAGGTACCCTCTAGATTCCGAGAGAGAGCACCTTCCCACCTCCTTACGGTGTGGTTAAAGATAGACAATAATCGGAAGCAATGTTGTTACGACCGGTATTAGGACCGGATCGGATCGGCCGGTTCGTCCCAAACCGGTGGTCGGACCGGGAAACCGGACCGGTTTGGACCGGTTTTGGTATTTTTTTTTTGATTTTTTGGGGTAAAAACGGGGTGTTGAACCATAAATTAATGTGTTAGATATACAAATATAGTTAAGGTTTATATATAACTATAATATACATATATAAATCATATATAAATTACTTATATTTGATTATATATATAACTATATATATATAATATATTATATATATAATTATGACATCATCCGGTTCTTAAATCCGGTCCGACCGATCCGACCACCAAACCAGTAAGGCGTATGATTCGACGTCCGATCCGGTTTTAAAAACATTGATCGGAAGTGAATCACTGCTCTTGAGAGTAGGAAAAAAAAATAAATCTTTTATTTTTTTTAGTTTTTCCTTTAACAAACCGACTATTTTTTCTCTAATAACTTATAACATTAATTATTAATTTATTTAGACTTGTAAACACATTTGGCACGTGCTCGGATTTGATGAAATATATATACACAACTCGGCTATTCGATCTTTAAAACTAGTTTGCATGTGTACATATTTTGTGTTATATGTTTTAAGGAGTGAATGAAAACAGTCATGTAATGATAATAGAACTAAAAAAGAGCATTTTAGGGAATTAAATTTAAAAGAAGATACTCGGTCTCACCCTTGAAGTCATTCTATTTCTTATTTTGTACACAATTTATAAAAGGACAAATCCAAAAACATATCTAAATAAGCTGTGTTTGTTATGTCGGATATTTTCGGTTCATTTTGAAACAGAAATATGGTACAGTTTATTTGATTGGTAAAATACAAAGATTTTTTTATATACAGATCCACGAATGAGGACTTTGAAAGTGTTACAATCAAATAATATATCTAATCTAGTTTATTAGTTTTAAATTCAAATATTTTATTTACACGAACCAAACCACATGTTGTACCTTCATTTCTTTTTCCTTATTTAATTAAGCACCTGCCGGAAGAAAAACAGATCTACAAATATGCTTGTTTTCTCCTTTTAAATAATATTAACAATTATCACAATGGTCTAACAATACCCGATTATGTTAAATAAATGTTTAAATCTTACTATAAACAATATTATACATTCAAATGTAAATATTCTTTTTACAACATGTCAAATTAGTTACGACAAGCTGTTTTTTTTAAAGCATCTAAGAGAGTAGAGTAATCAATTATCCTTAAGACCTTAACCTAAGGTACCTAAGACAAATTTTTTTAATAATAATAAGATGTTAGACTTTAAGTCTGGTTAAAATAAAAAATGCTCTAACTTAAACTAGAGATTTTCGTATGAATAAGTCTCTTTGAGTGAGGACTCAAGAGTAGTAAACAAATAGCAAATCTCATTAAAATATCATATACTCTTAAATGGGGTTATACATTTATAGTTCAGAAAAGAAATAAAAGTAAAAATTTAGAGCAGATTAGATTAGAGTGTGCATGCATTAGTTTATTGTTAAGAAAATAATATTATTTGAGAAAAATGTTTAGAAAATGGTCTCTGTTGTTGTTGCAGTTCATTTGGTGTCCTTTACCGACCTCAACCTCCGTCACCCTGATTTGACTACCGTCATCATCACCCCCATGCTCTCCGCCTCTCATCACCACTCGCTCTTTAAACCCTAACAACAACAATAATAATAAGAATTTCACCTCAAGATTAACCCCAATTCAACAAACCTCCATTCCCAAACACAAACATCAAAATCCCCAAAAACCCACTACAAAAAATCAGATCTTTAACCTATTCAAGAACCATGTGCAGAGGCATCATCATCACCCCAACATCACCATCGTTGTTGTTAATGTTACTACTGTTGTTGTTGTTGTTCAGTGGCTTAGGTCCAGTGGTGGAGTCTGCAATAGGGGTGAACTGGGGCACCGTATCGAACCACCGGCTGGCTCCTTCAACTGTGGTGGATCTTCTCAGGGCTAACAAGATTCGAAAGGTGAAGCTTTTTGATGCGGACCCTGATTGCCTTAGAGCTCTTATGGGGTCTGGGGTTGAAGTGATGGTGGGTGTGTCGAATGATCTGTTGGCTGCTATCAGCTCATCTACTGCTGCAGCTGATCTGTGGGTTTCGCAGAATGTGTCTAGATACATGGTTAAAGGCGGTGCTAACATCAAGTATGATCATCTTTCTCCTTTACTGTCTGTTTGTAATACAAACTTTGTATGTGTTGTGTGTATCGGTTTAATATTTGATGCTTCTTTTACAACTTATGTTTATAATAATCCAGACTATGATGACAATGACTAATAATTATATATACTGAACAATTTAACCGGTAACACTCCATAATAATTATATATACTGAACAATTTAACCGGTAACACTCCATATGTTTACCTTTGGCTAACTTCACTTGTATATTCATGGTGGATTTACACTTGATGTTAAGTTGATTATAGTTCATAAGGATGATTATGAGGGAAAATGGGAAACATAGATTTCTTGTAAGCAAAATCGAATGGGAATCGAGAGTAAATTGAGGGTAAATCTATGATGATTATTTGAGTTTGATTGCCTTTTTGCTATGAAAGTGAAAGTTAGGAGGGTCGTTGGTTTTATTATTTGCCAATACGTCGTCATAAACAAACAAACAAACATACCAGCAAAATTCCACTCGTAAAGAGGGTTTGGGAGAGTGAGACGCAGACCTTATTTCTGTGGCAATTGGATACAGAGGCTCATTTCAGAGAGACCCTAAATCGGTATCGGTCAATGAGTGATAATTTGAATTATTAGAATCTAGTTGGCCTATATTATATTGCTAACTTATAGTTTTTGTTTTTGTTACACTCAAACTCACACATCCCTTATCTTTCTCATGGTTTTAACTTGAACTAATAATCACTTGCTTGTTGGGCACCTTGTATGCCACTTTGTCAAAGGCCTGTTGGTGCTGATAACTTACGGCAGTGATACTGTATATAGGCGTTACATATTGGCAAAACAGATTGATATTATGAGGTATATGCAATATAGATTAACGATCTATCAATGATCTTGATTCTTGTAATTTGATACAGGTTCATCGCAGTTGGAAACGAACCCTTTCTTTCAAGCTATGGTGGTCAATTCCAGTCATATGTGATGCCAGCCATAACAAATCTGCAACAATCTCTTGCGAAAGCAAATCTAGCTGGTGTGGTGAAGCTAGTTGTCCCTTGCAATGCTGATGCATACGAGTCACCTCTTCCTTCTCAAGGAGCATTCCGACCTGAACTTTCCCAAATCATGACAGATCTTGTTACATTTCTAAACGCTAATGGTTCACCATTCATCGTCAACATATATCCATTTTTAAGTCTTTATGGCAACTCAGACTTCCCTCAAGACTATGCATTTTTTGAAGGGACAACACATCCTGTCACTGATGGACCAAATGTATATTACAATGCTTTTGATGGAAACTATGACACTTTAGTTTCTGCCCTTAATAAACTTGGTTTCGGGCAGATGCCTATAGTTATTGGCGAGGTGGGTTGGCCTACAGATGGAGCCATAAGTGCGAACGTTGAAGCTGCAAGACTTTTTAACCAGGGGCTCATAAATCATGTGTTAAGCAACAAAGGGACCCCTCTTAGGCCTGGGCAGCCTCCTGTGGACATCTATCTTTTTGGTCTTCTTGATGAAGAGGCGAAAAGCGTGCTTCCAGGGAGCTTTGAGAGACATTGGGGAATTTTTTCTTTCGATGGGCAGGCAAAATATCCACTGAACCTTGGTTTGGGTAACGGGTTGTTGAGAAATGCTGAAGATGTTCATTATTTACCGTCTAGATGGTGTGTGGCCGACCCTTATAAAGATTTATCAGGTGGTGCAGAACATGTTAAACTGGCGTGCACTGTTGCAGACTGCACAACTTTAAATTATGGCGGTTCGTGTAACGGGATTGGTGAAAGGGGTAACATTTCTTATGCATTCAACAGTTATTATCAGGTGCAGAAGCAGAATTCTCAGAGCTGTGAGTTTGATGGGCTCGGAATGATCACTTTTGTGAATCCTTCTATGGGTCAATGCAAGTTTCTTGTCGGTGTTGCTGAGGAGGTAGTCACTAAGCATATTTCACACGGGTTGAGTTTGCACGTTGGATCTGCTATTCTTTGGTTACTGATATTTTGCTGGGGAGTTTTGGACTTATGAGATGAATACGGTTATGTGATGTCGGATTTTTGAGTTCCCGAATCCCTTAAACCTCATTAGTTAGATAGTCCTATACACTCATTTAAAGGTTATTTAAGTTTTTCTTTGAACTTTGCTAGATGTTAAAAACTTCACGAGCTAGCTGCACATGTGCATTGTAATATAAGATGTGAACAACCATCAACACTTCCATTACATTTATATTAATCTTTCAATACAAGTTTTAGTCTTGTTCTTACAGGCAAAAGATTACACGACAGACTTTGTTAGGATTGATATGATTTTGGAGCTCAGCAGTCAGCAACATCCATCTACACAACAGACTTTTCCACACGTGATCAACGGCCTACTGTAAATGAAGTTGCAGCAGCGACAACCAGCTTCACATGGCGTATTAAAAAGTTCAAAAACCAATTAATATTATTCAATACTACTTCAAAGAGAAAAGAAGAAACTAAAATTCTAACATGATGTGCAACAGTTCATTGAAAATGATCTAACCTTGGGGATGAATACTGGTGTCAGCTGCTGCATGGGATGCTTTGGGACCTTGAGCCGAGTAGACGAGTACAGCCATTGCGGTCACCACTAGGAACCACAATAGAAACCTTGCCAGAGTTGCCTTTGTCACCATTTTTCTTTGCTCTAGGTATCACCTAACAGGTTTGGGTGACTCATTAGTCATCTTTTCGGTTATATAGACAAAAAAAAAAAGCAGACAAGGATTTGATAGCTTTTTGTAGTGTATTTTGCTTTTATTTTCGAACTTTTTACAGCATGAGAACTTGGTGCTAGCAAACTTGAACAAGTGAGGTTAGGTAAATCGTAACTTGTGCTGGACAGTTGGTTATGAAAAAGTTATGATGGAAAATCAGTGGAATCAAATATCCGAACATAAAATCTCTACCAGAGTAGATTAAGGATCACTAGGTATTAGGGCTGTTCAAATAATTCGACGTTCAAAACTCGTTCGAACTCGTTCGAAAAATGCTCGGAATTTTGCTTGTTCGAATTTCCGCTCGATTGTAAATGAACCGAGCGGCTCGGTTCGGTTTCAAAATGAACCGAGCATGAGCGAAGGGTCGCTTGCTCGTCGCTCGCTCGGTTTCGCTCGAATTATTTTTTAGTTTAGTTTTTATATATTATGTATAATTATATATGTTAATTTATTATTTTATTTAGTTATTTATTAATTACAAATATTTAAATTTTTTAGTCAAAAGCTTAAAACCCTAATTTACCAATACATTCAAATCTCATTCACACTCCACAGTCCATCCTCTCCTCGTCTTCTACTCTCTTCCAGCAGTCCAGCCGCCAGCCTCCACTCTCCCTCGCCAGACCCCTCTCCCCTCACCACTCTCCACCCTCCAGCAGCCTCCACCCTTCGGGCCTCCCTCTGCGACCGCCGACCAGCGGCGCTGCCCGAATCTGCGAAACTGCGACCGGTCTCCGACCCCTGCTGCCCGAATCTACGAACCTGCGACCCTGCTGCGAGCCACGAACCTGCGACCGCGACCCATCTCCGACCACGACCCGTCTCCGACCTTCGAACCTACCTTTGAAAGATAATTTACAGGGTAAAAGCACTTTAAACTATACATTAACAAAAGTGTTTCTGTGAAATTTGTTTGATACAAATTGGCATTGTTGTTTCTGTGAAATTTGTTATTTGATTACAGGGTAAAAGCATTGTTGTGAAACCATACCGAGCAAAACCGAGTGAAACCGAGCGCTCGGTTTAAAACCGAACCAAGTTCGAGCATGAAGTTTGCGCTCGAATTTGTAAATTCGAACCGAACCGAGCCGCTCGGTTTGAAACCGAACCGAATTCGAGCGGAGCTGCGTTCGGTTTGATTCAGTTAGGTATAAGATTATTTTTGCATCTTGGAAATTTTCATGTTGATGCTATAGCATGTGATGAGATGCTTTTAACCTAGCCCAACTATATTGATCAATGTGATATGCCGTACATGGCATTATTGGATAAATAAAGTGGCATTATTGGATAAATAAAATATCTTTTTAGAAGCAAACAAACAAATTTGTTGCGAGTGGATGCATTCATCATTCATGCATATCAATAAGTATCCTTTTGCTTGTAGTGATCCATTTACTTCAATACGCCAAAACACACTATTGCTATAATCATTAGACTATGAGGAACAAGGCATTCTAAGGAAGCCTCAAACTTATATCCTTGCGTCACGCGGCGCCAACTAGATAGTGGGGCTTTTCCTTCCTTTTTGTTGGAGTAGGGCATTCTTTGGAATGCCCCTTTTTTTTCTTTTTTTCTTTTTTTTTTAATTTTATTTTAACTTTCATTGAACAAAATGGGACATTCAAGGCGTTCTATACAGGAAGTTTGGGAGGATTTCAAGCCCTAGAACGCCCCATGGGGCAATGTAGAGGGCGTTCTGAGGCGTCTTATGGGGCATTCCATGGGCTATAACGCCCTTCTCCTCATAGTCTTAGGAACCATTGCTGAAAACATGCTTAATTGGCATTGGATCTTGTTTCATTTTCATTTCTATTTAATTATGTCAATATTGAGTGAGACTTTTACTTGTTATGTTTGTTTGATCTTACTGACATTGAAATCTATGTATGTGTCGCAAAAAGAATATGTAAGTTAGAACATTATGTTTATACGAGGCATGATGCATATGCATAATATTTTTCTCTATTATCAAAATCATATGAATACAACTCACTCAACCCAAGCGACTTTAATGCGTGGAAGTTTGAGAAAGATTCACGTGGACTCAAAGCCGCCATATTGAAGCAATTGCGTGTGAACTTTGTTAAATCGATGTCAAACCCTTGAATCAATTATTCGTATAATACTGTTAAATCAATACATCAAATCTGAAACATTATTGATTAATGGTAAGTGGATACATTCATGCACATTGAAAAGAAACCACTAAGCCTACTTTCCCTTGTAGTGATATATATCCTCTCCAATAAGCCCACTATTGCCATAATGATGGGTATTGTGAATTAGAGAATGATAACAGAATAATACTAATATAGATAATCAGGTAAAATGATGATGGGAAGAGCTAATATAGATAATCAGGTAAAATGATGATGGGAAGAGAATGTTTGATTGAAAGAGGAAAGATTACAAGAAGAAAAAAGAGATGGTAGAACCAATTACAATCTAGGGATATACCCTCTCTCTTACGTGATGCAAGAGACCCTTTTATACACCAAATCCTAACTGACTAACAATAATATTTCCTCCCCCATTAATACTAACTTTCTACTCAAGGTAACCTTCTAGCCACTTTTCACTTTACCCCTTCTAGAATAGATTTGTAACCCTTTTGAGCCATCATGATTTGTATCACTGCCCTCCCCTTCAAAAATAGTCTTGTCCCCAAGACTAAAATCAGGGAATTAGGGTTGGAACCATTCTGCATTCTCCCATGTGGCATCATCAATTGAATGATCCTGCCAGTGAACTAGTAGTTGATCTACACGAGTAGACCCTTTTCGAAAATCAGGAGTAGCCAACACCGATTGAGGCATAAGTGGGGTCAAATCTGTCATATCCAATTTTGGTGGTAAAACCGACTCTATTGGACCCGACACTGCTTTCTTTAAGAGAGAGACGTGAAAAACAGGATGAATTTTAGAAGTAAGCGAGAGTTGTAGTTTGTAAGCCACATGTCCAATTTTTTCTAAGATTTGAAAAGGACCCAAAAATTTTGCCGCCAATTTTTGGTGAATGCGATTAGCAACGGACAGTTGACGATAGGGTTTTAATCGGACATACACCCACTCGTCAACCGAAAAATGGACGTCTCGTCGTTTCTTGTCAGCTTGTAATTTCATTGCACTTTGAGCATTCGACAGATGAAGCTTGAGTTGTTTAAGAGCCTCATCATGGTCATGCAGCTCTTTAGCAACATTGCCACGCGAATTTCATCCGGAACAAACTGAAACACCGTAGGGGGTCGCCTCCCATTAATAGTTTCAAAAGGAGTGGTACATGTCGATGCATGAAAGGTGGAATTATACCAAAAGTCAGCCGAGTGTAACCACAACGACCAAGTTTTTGGTTGATCCACCGCAAAACATCGTAAATATGATTCCAAACATCTATTAATGACTTCGGTTTGACCATCCGATTCCAGATGATACGCGGAACTCATGTGTAGTTTGGTGCCCGTGGAACGAAAAATGTCTTGCCAAAATTTACTTAAAAATAGAGGATCCCGATCACTAACGATTGATTTCGGTATACCATGGTGGCAAATGATTTCTTTAACGAAAACGACTGCCACGGATTTAGCGGTATATGGATGCTTTAAAATAATAAAATGAGCATACTTGGATAAACGATCCACCACCACAAGAATTACCGTAAACCCTTTAGAAGAAGGTAGTCCAACAATAAAATCCAAAGAGAGGTCCTCCCAAACCAAGTCTGGAATTTGGAGCGGGTGCATGAGAGCACCAGGTAACACGGAACTAGCTTTACAATGTTGGCATGTATCACACCCATGAATGAACTGTTTGATAGTGGATGTCATACCCGACCAATAAACGGTTGCTACAAGTCGACGATAAGTTCGATAGAACCCCGAATGACCCCCTGTACCAGTGTCATGAAATTCATGAAGGAGGGCTGGAAGATATCGTGAACGATGAGAGATGACTAACGGTCTTGGTAAAATAGAATGTTGTTTTTGACCGAATAACCAGGACACTTTGCTGGCGAGGTTAGACATGTTTCTATCAACTTTTGAAGACCATGGTCTTGTTTGGCCTCCTCAATTAACAAGGTAACATGTAACCAAATTGGAGAGGAAATAATATTAAGGAACTGACCAGAATCTGCGCGTCAGCAGCGTGGTTTTCACGACCAGGTTTATATTGAATGTCGAAAACGTACCCCAACAATTTGACCACCTAATTCTGTTGATCATACGAGGAGATACGCTGTTAAAGAAGTAACTTCAAACTCTTTTGATCTGTAAAGACTGTGAATTTGGAACCCAACAAATAGGGACGCCAATGCTGAACTGCCAACACTAATGCCATTAGTTAACGTTCATATGCTGATTTTGATAGATTCCGATCACTTAAGGCCTTGCTAAAATAAGAAATCGGTTTCTTATGTTGCATAAGCACCGCCCCAATGCCACATCCTGATGCATCACATTCAATAACGAACGGTGTGGTAAAATCTGGCAATGCAAGTACCGGAGCAGAGACTAGAGCATGTTTTAATTGGTCAAAAGCGTCCTGAGCCCTCGGTTTCTAAGAAAATGAATCTTTTTTTGTCAGACCAGTTAAAGGGCGTGTGATGCTCCCGTAGTGGCAAACAAACTTGCGGTAATAGCCTGTAAATCCCTAGAACCCCATGAAGTGCTTTTAGGGTTTTGGGAATTGGCCACTCCACAACAGTTGAGATTTTCTTAGGATCCATGACGACTCCCTGACCATCAATGATATGCCCCAGATAGTCGATTGATTGTTACCCAAAACTACACTTGGCATAGTTAACTTTGAATTATTAAGAAAGTAACACTTGAAAAACCTCAGTCAAGTCATTAAGGTGAGCATCCCAAGAGGAGCTATGAACAAGGATGTCATCGAAGAAAATAACCACTTTTTGGCGCAAAAAAGGGCGGAATATGTCGTTCATAACCGCTTGAAAGGTAGCAAGGGCATTCATAAGGCCAAAAGGCATCACTAAATACTCATAATGATTGTCATGAGTATGGAAAGCTGTTTTTTCAATGCTATCGGGTCGCATCCGAATCTGATTATACCCCGATTTAAGGTCCAGCTTAGAAAAAAAAACAGACCCGTGCAATTCATCAAGTAGCTCATCAACTACTGGAATGGGGTATTTATTCGAAATAGTAGCGTTGTTCAATACGCGGTAGTCTACACACATATGCCACGAATTATCATTCTTGCGGAAACCAGAATAACCGGACTAGAGAAAGCACTAGTACTAGGCCGAATCATTCCCATTTTCAATACGTCTTGAATTTGACGTTCGATCTCAGTTTTTTGAGCATGTGGATAGCAATATGGACGCAAACAAATAGGTGCAGGACTAAGAAAGTCAATGCCATGATCATGTGGACGAACATGCAGTAAAGAGGATGGTGTTGAAAGATAGAGTCAAATTGTTGAAGTAAGGAAGTGAGAGCAGCTTGTTGAGAAGTAGATAATGGAGAGGAGATCGATTTGAACCCGAGAAATGACGTGGAGGATACTAGAGGCAACTCTATGGGTAATCACTGATGCAAGGCAGTAAGAGCCGAATTACCAGCGTGGAACCCCTGTAAATGAACTGAAACCCCATGGACTTTGAACCACATCCAAGAGTGTTTCCAATCATGCATAACTTCCCCCAAAGATTTTAACCATTCGAACCCGAAAATGAAATCCAATGAACCAGTGTTGAATACCAAGGCATCAATGGAGAACGAACAGGGATCGATAGTGATTGGAAGAGTAACACATCTTTCATTAACAAAAACATAATGACCATCACCTAGTTGATGTTGATACCAGGGAATTTAGAGGAAGGTAATCCCAAGGCAACAACCAAACATCAAGATATAAAATTAAGGGATGCTCCACTGTCAACAAGCATGAAAATTGAAGAACCTAACAATTGGCCTTCCAGTCTCATGGTAGCAGAATGTTCCTGAGTTTCAAGAGTACCAGCGAAGTCTAAAGCATTACAAGTGCCAACAGGTGAATCCAAATTAGTAATTGAAACCGATGGGGAATCATGCTGTAGCACAAACTGTTCCCCGATCGATTGATCATCTTCGTCATCGCCCAAAAGCAATACACGCAACTTCCCTTTGGAACATTTATGAGTTGGGCCATACGGTTGACCACATCGAAAGCATAAACCCTTTTTGCGACGGTCTTCCCATTCCATCCTGGAAAGAGATCGAAAACCTCTATCATGTAAAGACGGTTGGCCGGTATCAGAAAAAGACGAAGAAGAAGGGGACTTAGGGCTCATTACCGAACATGAGGAATCCGATTTAGGAAAAACGCTCCTGTCACTTGTTTTTGCTGAGAAAAAAGATTTGGGCTCCGAACGGCCTAATATCGGAGATATCTCTCATGGCCCAATCACAAGAAACCTATTAGGGGTCAGGTAACAGAAGCGATCCATAGCCAAATGTCCAGTATTTGGTCGAAGCATCAGTTCGACGTTCTTTGCCAAATACATCGCATCTAACCTGTATTGAGGACGATGAAGATGTACCCATTTCTTAACATCATCCTTTAAACCCGCCACAAAATAACCAATAGTCTAAGATTCGGGTAATCGAAGAACCAACGAAAGCAGATATTCAAATTCATCAATATAATCGTAAATGGAATCCGCTTGTTAAACCGTAGCCAATTGTTTATAAGGATTTTAGATTTCCAACCCACTAAATCTTTAAAGCAATTACAATTGGAAATCAGACCATGAAATGGAGGAACGAACCTTTGTAATAATCGTGAACCAATGTTGAGCTACATCAATCATACTAAAACGAGCCAATTACAAGCGATCATCGTCGGAAGTCTGGTTCAAATCGAAATACAAATTTGCTTTATGGATCTATCCTTGAGGATCAAAACCACTAAATTCAGGGAGTTTAACCTTTTTGACAATCTAAGGGAGACTGTAGGAGGAGGAAGACGGTGCCGACTTGATACCCAAACCTCCGACGGGAACACTATCGATTCCAGATCCAGCCAATTCACCATCAGTCTTCTTCTTAAATTGCTTCATCCATCCAATGAGTAACTTACAAAACTCAAACGATTCTGCTCTATCCACTTCCAAAACTTGCAAGGAGGATTTGATGTCGGTGACATCAGATTGCAACTGTTTGATCACAAGGTCTTGAGCATCAATTCGAGCAGTAGTACGGGTTTCCATAACGAAATCAACGGCAGGTCAGAAGCAGGTCGGACCAATGATGGTTATTGTGAAGTAGAGAATGATAACAGAATAATACTAATATAGATAATCAGGTAAAATGATGATGGGAAGGGATTGTTTGATTGAAAGAGGAAAGATTACAAGAAGAAAAAAGAAATGGTAGAACCAATTACAATCCAGGGATATACCCTATCTCTTACGTGATGCAAGAGACCATTTTCTACACCAAATCCTAACTGACTAACAACAATATTCCCTCCCCCATTAATACTAACTTTCTACTCAAGGTAACCTTCTAGCCACTTTTCACTTTACCCTTTCTAGAATAGACTTGTAACCCTTTTGAGCCATCATGATTTGTATCACATAATCATTTGGCCCACCGCGAAAAACATGCTTCATTGGCTTTTACCTTTTTTGGTTTTCATTATACTTTTCAAGACTAACACTGAACTTTTTTGGTTTTCATTATACTTTTCAAGACCAACACTGAAATGTATGTATTATAAGGAGAATATGTAATATAAAGCTGCATTAAGAATTTAGTATCATGCACTTAAAAATCTTATCATCTTTGGTTGTAGTGACTAGCCTGCCAATGTTAGGGTATTGTCACACCCCGACCGATGGTGAAATCATCGGGGAGGACGAATGTGAAATGATTGTTCATAGCTCATGGATTTAAATACGTTGAAATAATATTAAATGTCATTTTTCATTGAATAATACTAGGCAATCAAGTCATTACAATGCAACAAAGATTTAAACAATAACATAAGACATTTAATTAACTAAGTTCAAGTCCTATATGAGCAAAAAGAATTTCTCAAGAAGCAATCCTAAAACATGTTAAAATAAAGGGTCAACTTTAAAAGTTGGTGATTTTCCATGGGTTAAGCATACATATATATATAAAAGTTTACAAGTAGTAATTCATGTAAATGGTTATGAACTATGCAAGTTTATAGAATACATATAGCTACAATCAAACCTTGACAGATTACAAGATTACAAGATTACACGATTAAACGATTAGATAATTGTACTTGGTCCCCATAGTGCTCAAGAATACGACACTAGGGCCACCAAATAGGCTTGTCAGGCCCATAGATCTATGACGTCGCCAGGCTAGTAATAGTTAATGATTGTCAATCGTATAATCTATATCATATAAAACTCACAATAATACAAATAAGCATGACAAAAAGTAAAGATGAATTGCATGTGCGTTTACAAGTATCAAAAGGTTTATAAGTGTAAGTTGATATGTTAACATGTTTCACCCCAAAAGGTATGAAATAATAAAAGAGGGGCATGGGAAAACTTACATTGTATAATGATGGTTGTAGAGTACATAAAAAAGCTTAGATGTTCAAGAGTCAAATATGACATCCTAAAGGATAAAAAAGGAACAATAACTTGAGGTCGGAATTTATTACAAGAAGTTAGGACGTTTAGAGAATGTTAAAAAGCGAAGGGTAGATTAAAAAAGATTATTGTATCAATTCCAGACAGAATGTTTGGTACGTGTTTGAACAAGTTTGAAAAATAGAAAACGGTTTCATAAAATTATAAAAATTTATAGTTGAGTAACTCAGAGTCTCCCGGACAACTTTCGTTCAGAAACATTTTTATGAAAAAAATCCGTAAATAGGTCAAAACAGCAACACAAGATAGAAGGTGCTGAAATGTGCACTTATCTTGTGAAGGCTGTTGTTGAGTCGTCCGATTGAGTTTGAAGATGTATAAACTATCGTTAAAAAGGTAATTCAATGAACTTGATATTGGAGTCTGATTTTACTCAAATTTAGTTTTTTATGACCAAGTTATGGTTAGTTGAAGTCAGACTATATTATGCCAAATATGTAGTAAGACACTTACGTGCACTTTTAAAATTTCTAAAGCATGAAACGAGTTAGAAAAAATTTATTATATTGATATATGGTATATTAGACTTCATTTGAGTTAAAAAAATATTCTAATACTTTAGCATAGTCATCATTTAGAGAAATAATCTTGTGGAATAACCGAATGCGGCGTCATAACCGTCCATATGCAAACCAGATTCTTTGTTTACGTTAGCGTGTTCTTAGTTTGATTTAGGAATGTTAGTGAATATTATAAGGTTAGTGACAGTTAGAATGTTAATGATCAAATGATAATGATTAAAATTAAAAGAGATTTAGTAGAAGAAAAAATAAAAATAAGAACATGAGAACAATTGAATTTTAGGATGATTAGAACAATATAGATAAACATAATATAAAAGCAATAATAAGGTTACCTTAGTATTATAAACTTCTTGAAATTACTTATAAAATAAAATTCTTGAAATTAATCATAACCAATGGATGAAAGAAAGATATGAGAGTGAGATTTTTGAAGAATGAGCAAATAAAAAGTGTGGCCTAAAGCTTGCTTTTATAGTTGAGGTTAGGAGGGGGTTATGAATGATGTTAATTGTGAGTTACAAGTCTTTCAAAAGGGGGTTATGATTGGAATTTGAAATAAATATAAAATTAAATAATTTAAATAAATAAAAGAATAATTACAATTTGAACTCTAAATTTATTAAAAATCTAATTTTAATTTAACAACTTCTTTTTTTATTAAATTTTTATAGACTTTATAAATCTCATAAGAACTTGTAATTTGATTATTTATTTTAATTGAATATTTAAAATCTTATTAATAACCTTTTATAATTTATTTTATAAATTATAAAAATTATTATAAGTTGTTTAAATGATTTAATATATTGAAATTGAATAAAACAATTGTCAATATTG